>JAHSUH010000894.1:0-19460 GCA_025388415.1 Cynanchum wilfordii | reverse complement strand
ATACGAACGATCTACTTCGTGAGGTCGTGACCGGGAATAAGTAACGCCATATGGGAAAAGTATGGCGGCCTCGTGGTGTTGACTACCCCGGAATCTGCTTTCCGACTCGTAAAAGTGTGGCGAGAATATAGTGGGAGTAGCGCAAAGGTAGATGGATACCAGATGCTTTCGAGTATGTCGATCATAGACGATGGAGGGATCAATGTGATATGTCGCTAATAAACGCTAGACTCCTCGTTGAATACTTGAACCGCCGTTGTATACATGTCGGACTCGGTCTCCTTGTCCAAATCAAACCAAACCCGAAGTACTAAACTCCTTCATCGTGAGGGAACGTCTTAATCCCTCTTAATCGTGATTATCCCACTTCCAGTACAATCTCAGCTAAAGTGTGGGCCTTGATAGAATTCACAAACGAAGCTTACATTTTGAACATTTCTTCCTTGAAGAATATTGGCCGGGAGTTGAATTGATTTTTCAATGCTTCTATTTCATTGTCAGAGAAGAAGATGAAGCAACACGGACCGAGCTTCTAACGGGCTTTGCTCGAATACTAGTGCGCCAATTCTTGTTCGTACGATACATGTCGCTCGAGAGCTGCTCTAGCATCCACTTCATTCATCCCGTTGAATCCTCCTTGAGGATTCAAGCCATCAAGGATTTGCTTTCCCAACTCATTCATACCTCCGTAGAATTGTTGCATCATAAGAGGATCGGAGGCCGTGTTGGGGGCATAATCGTACTAGCTCCTTGAGTCGGTCTCATGCTTCAAAGATTGTCTCTCCTTCTTGTTGTGCAAAGCTCGAGATTGCTCTTCGAAACTCTAAAATCTTGGCAGCCGAATAATATTTAGCAAGGAAAGCTCGGCTCAACTCCTCCCAAGTAGAAATAGACCCCGCTGGAAGTTGCAATAACCATCTTTTCGCTCTATCCCTCAAAGTAAACGAGAATAGGCTCAACATAGCTTCTTCAACGGTAGACTTCCCTTTAAAGCCATCACACAAGGAAGTAAATTCTGCCAAATGTTCCAAAGGACTTTCCGAGGGAAGTCCTCCAAATTGTAGCCTCGAAGTGAATAGTTGAAGAACACTTGGTTTCAGCTCAAATGTGCAATCCTCCGAAGTCTAATAGCATTACTTAGTGGGACGGAGTGAGCTTGAATGTAAGTTTCCAAAGCTGGCCTTCTATTTGCCATTTCGTTTTCCCTCCTTCGTTGTTCCCTACGTGCAAGACGAATGATTTCTTCCGGATCGTCTACTTGTTCCCTAATTGTTGGGGTAGAAGATCTAGTCATGCACTATCAAAGTTATTAAGAGAGAAAGAAGAAAAAAAAACACCAATTATAAAAGATATTACAATTAAAACATCCTACTACAAACGATCTATTGAAAAACACAAAAACAAGAAAAATTAGAGAAGGAAATCACAATACCTACAAAACAAGAAAAGAGAAAAATTAGTTAAAAGAATGAAGTAAAGAATATAATATGATTAAATAAGTAAATAAAACTAATCTATTCAAAATAAATGAAAAGAATGAATTAAATGAAGGAAAGAAGAAAAAGAATGAAAGAATGATAAAGAAGAATGGAATGAAATATATAAGATAGAAAGAAGTTTGAAAGAAATAAAAATGGAGGAAGAAATGAAAAGATTTGATAAGAATGCAAAATTGAATAGAAAAGGAAAAGAAGTAGAAAAGAAATGAAATGCAAATGGAATCTGGACGACTAATTGAAGAAATAAAATTGAGAAGGAAAAATTTGCATGCTCTCGGATGGTGCAAAAACAGGGGAAACTACAGGGGATTAAAATTTCAGTTTTGGAATTTGTACAAAACAGAGCAATTACAGAGTTGTACATAGGTTAGTGTCACAAGGTGTCTCTCCCAGCACGGCCACCAGAATCAAACACCCAGCAACACACTTCCTTGACACTTATGCGGAAACAAGTAATTATCAAAAGATAATCAACACACAAACAATTACGAGAATCAATCTCAACCTTTATATTAACAAATAAAAGGAATACACGAGAAGAGCCAGTCCATGCACAAGGACTGCTCGGCCAACACAAGGCCAATGATAGAATACAATCTACTGGACTATTCTATCACTCACGACTGCCTATCTATAGCACAATCGCATGCCAACACGACACATTGTTGACTCACAATGCACAACACATGTGCACTGTCACACACACTTCTCTTCTCTTGCCTCTCGTATGTCTTGCCTGTCTATGCTGCACACGAGCTGCCCTTATTTATAATCATAACTAGGGTTGGCGGAGAACGCATGGGCCAAGACCCATCTTCGGTCTTTCCGACATAATAGGAGTCCTACTCAAACTAGGACTTCTAATCCCACAAGGACACTAACTCATGCCACCGCCTGTGCCACAATGCTCAGCCCACCAAGTCTAACACACATTCGACCCACTCCGCATATTTCGGTCCTTCTATATAAGTCCAGCATCCAACTGAACCTAGGCACACAACTGCGCCGCCATTGTCCCGCACCTGCCGGGACTGTCCCACGCACGGGGACAAATGGTCTCACAGTTATCTACTGGAATTTTTATAAAAACAGAGGAATTCACCACATAGCTATTGGAAATTTCTGAAAAACAGAGGAATTTGCATACTGGAATTTACATAGTGAACAGGGCAGTTAGCATACTGAAATTGCTGGAAAAAAAATTTACAGCAGGGGCAGTAAGGTTTACTTACTGGAATTTTCACACAACAACAAAACAAAACATGCAAGAAACTACTGGAATAAAAACAAGGCAGTAGTGACGCAAATAAAATCTGCCACCGTACTGTTCGGAAAAAATCAATCGAAAAACAGTGTACAATTATATATAAAAATCATCTAGCTACTGGAAATTGAGAATAGAACATAATGTTACATGCAATTTGAACTTCTTATTTGAACATGCAAATTGTCTATATGAAAGAAGTGAAACATATACATACAAACTGTATGCTATTATGAAGAGCAAAAAGAAATGCAATTACATCAACTAGCATATCTATATACCATTATTTCAAAACCATGCAAAATGAATTTACAAAGAAACCATGAACTAACCTACTGGAAAATATAGTAAAAACGGAAAATATTATGCATTTGCTAACTAAATTGACCATGCAAAATCAAAAAGAACAAAGAACATATACTACCTATTGGAAATTGGAATACATTGTATATATAACAATTCCTATAGTAAAGTGCATGCAAAAAGAACTACTGGAAACTACAAGTTGCAATTAGAATATATGCATATAAATATAAGCCATGCAAACTATAGAAATCATGCATACTGTATATAAGACAAAAACGTAAAAAGTAAATTCCACTAACAAGTAAATATACAACTAGTATATATACATAGGCATGCAAAGTCGTATAAAGAAAAAGTGCAACTCTTGTGAGTACATCTATTGTTCAAGCAATATACACACTATACTATACATAATAGAATCAGGCAGAACTAATATATGTAATCAACAAATACCATGCAACGAAAAACTACCTAAACTACTAATCATATTGAAAATTAAAACTAATCATCTTGAAATGTAACATATAAATACATACAAACATGCTACTGCCATTAACGTGGGAATCAAAGAAAAATGCATTATATATATACAACTAATATACCTAAATCTAACTACTGGAATGCAAAAAGTATAAAGGTAAGATCCATGCAATACATATAATTTGCCTAAATGTTATGAATCTTCATTCAAACTGTACCTAAATAAAATATATACAAATTGTGCTATTACAAAATAGTATGCAGTTTGGCAAAACAATCAAAACAGCTAAATCATATACCAAGTAAAAGAAAACAAAGAACAGCAAATTCATGCAAGAACAAAACAAAACATGCTAATTCATATACAACTATTAAACCACATACAAAGAGAAAGGAATTGAAACTTGCAAATCCATACTAACTATGCAGTTATATGCGAAGTAAGACAGAATATGCAAAACAAAGTAATCAAACATTTTTCAACCCAAAATACAACATACTAACTAAAAAGAAAAACAGAATTAAAACAAATATTGGTCACTAGAATTAACATTTCTTAGAATTAATTGAATTTTCTAAGAATGCTTAATACTTAATAGAAAGAACTATACTATACTATTACCTAAAGAACTCAAAGAATACTAAATAAAATCCTAAAGATGCAAGTCTAATAGTAACTGATAACTCGATTTTATATCATAATTTTATACATTAATTGTGTTCAATTCGAGTTAATTATGGAGTTAATTGGAATTACTTAAATGAAAATTACGCAATTTTGCTTTGTTTTCGCTTTTTGGAAGTTTCAGGACTGAAATTGAGAAATGAAGAAATCAGGGACTAAAAGTGCAATTTTTGGAAAAAAAAGATCAACACGGGCGTGTTCCTGCCCGTGTTGCTGGCCGTGTTGAAGGCAGATTTGGCGTCCCACATCGAATTTTCTCTATTTTCAGCTCCTTTTCTACTCCTATAAATAGAGGCAACAACCAAGCCTTTGCCATCAACCACCAACCCACCAGAGAGTGCAGAGTGCGAGAGAATTTGAGGGATTTCGAGTCTCCACTCCCGTGGATTCTCAAAAGTTACCCTCATAGTTAAATATTTTCTAGTTATTATATTTTTCTTCTTAGCATAGGGTTTGAGCCTCGACCATAAGGGAGAGCTCTATAGCTTAGTTGAGAGGTGTGATTCTAGAAGATTTCGTGGGCAAGACAAGGAGGAAGGCTAGTAGGGTTCGAGAAGAATTGGAGGTTAAGTCCCGCCGTCGAAGTAGTGACAACCAAACGACAACTTTTCTTTTCCCTCTTCTCAAGTCTATTATTTTTCATTCTTTAATTACTATAACTCTGTCTCATGGGATTCTTTTATTATTAATGATACAATTAGAGCTTTTATTAATTTCCTGGGAAGGATACTATTTGTGATTATCATTGTGATTATTATTGCTTTATGCTTTCAACTTAGTTTCTTATTCAATTTATGCCATGACATATAGGTTTGCATCTAGTTGAGCATATAATTGGAATAATTAATTAACCGATGGTTTGTTAAGGAGACCTGACCATAGGAGAATTAATGAATTGCCGGATTAGGTGTAATAACTTGCATCGACCATAATGAGGTTAGGCAGCCTAATAATCTCGAGTTAGTAATCAATGCAAATCTTAAGATTAACTTATTAAATTCACGACTTAATAATTAATCTACAAAGGTTTAGGATTACTTGCAACGACCCGTATTGAGGTAATCACATTAGATAACTCGGGTACGGTAGTAAAGTTAATATTAATCACAATTGCCTTAGATCTGCTTAAAGCTACATCTTCGAATATGGTCATTCTAATTGAATCATTGAACTGAATAAGAATCCAAAACCATATATGTTTCAATTCTATTTATGTTCTAGCAACAATCTCATGAATTGATTCTTATCCTAGGGTTAACTTTTGTTAAGAAATTCTTGTCATATTTAATAATTGCTTATAGCTGTTGTCAACGTCTTTGGGTCTATACGATATTTTAGAAATTTAAATTCGTTGATGCTTCCATGTTACTATCTGCATACGATAGGTACTCTGCCATAGATTTTGGTTATTTAAGTGACAACCTATTTGTTTTGCTTGAATTAATCTCAATCATAATCTATGCTAAAAATATAGTAACCAAAATTCACATCAGATTTTTTGCGTCGTTGCCGGGGATGCAAAATTCATAAAATCTTTTAGAATTCCTGATCAAAATTTTAGAAGTTTTATGATTTGATAACGGTAGTAATTATTCTTTATGACATAATTTGATTAAGGAAAGTAAACTCGATCCTCCTAAGTATAGGATTTCCTAAAATTTTTAATTTTAGATTATCTAAATTTAATTAAAGATTAGAATATCTAAATTTTAGAAAATACATTCTAGAATCATACTAGGAGTTATTCCGGATATCATCCATAGAGCTTTCATAAAATTTAAAAAACCCAAAAAAAATAAATATTCTAAAAAACCTATAAAAATCTAAAAAAATATTTTTGACTTCATCGTGTGAGGATCCACTTGAATTGAAACCGAAAGGGCTGGCCATCCCCCGATTGAAATTTGTTATATGATATGTGATGTTAGTAAATATGCAGTAGGAGTTGTTTAAGGACAAAGGTATGCTATGAAATTCCAAATGATATACTATGCTAGTTGTTGTATATACATTTGATATATTTGGTCTTGTCCAACACTATTATGTACACTAATCACCATGTACTCACTTGTTGAATTATAAAGCATTTTGTGTACATTGGATAGAATCCCAAAACTGAATGAATATGGAAATTCAATGAACTTTAAATGGAAAAATAGGATTTGGCATGATAGACAATTTAGAGGAATTTCAACTTGAGGATACAATGTTATTATATTCACATTTGAGAACATTTTCGGGATGTTTTAAAGCTATTGGACAAACTCCTTCGTTATAAACAAGTCTCACTATGGTAGCCTGTGAAGTAATGAATGAGGGTGAAACATCATTAAAAGTGAACAGACAGAAGTTGAGATTTTACAGGGAATTGTTCGAGAAAATCGAACATAAAGTCCTTCCGAGGAGGAAAGGCAGTCCAACTTAATGACAATAAAGAAGCGCTTATAGGGAGGCAACCCTATGTTTTTGTTTTCGTTGTTTTGTTTCTTGTTCTTGTTTTTCTTTGTTTGTCTTTCGTTTGTGTGCTTTATTTTAAAGGTGTCTTATGTGGTTTTTGGCGTAATTTATGTCTACTCTGTTTATTTTGAAACTAGATGCTCCAGAATAGGATTTTCACGTTTATTTAAGAGACTGGATGTTCTAGTTTAGGACTACTATGCTTACTTGAGTAGATTCTGGAAGTTCCAGACAGGTATATATGTGCTAAATGATCATGGCATGATAGAAACTGGATGTTCCAACATAGTGATTACACTTGTTTAATTAAATAGATGTTGAATGTTCCAAATAAGACATTCTTGTGTTAATTGATGTATTGAGTGGATAATGATTGTTCCAGTAAAAAAATTTACTGCATATAAATTGTGTGGAACACATTAGATTCAAGAATGGTAGAATTCGATTGTGCATGTGCACTTGCACGATCGTGTTCATGGGGAACTGTGCAAACTTTGATACTCATAGCTATTCATTACTCTATCCCCTATTTATCTCTAAATTCACTCAACTTTCTTTCTCTATCTCTGTATACATATAGTTGCTACCTTGCAGCTATGACACTTGAAGAGAGTTTATCCTCCACCGATCGCTATCTCGATTTACTCATTTCGGATATTTCAAGTAGATCGGAATGCAGCTACTGAGCGCTGCAACTCATTTCTGAGAGGATTAGTACATCATGGCAGAAGAATTGATTGGGAGACCCTTACAATTCTCGAGTCGGATACACAGATGCATACTCTACCATACATCCGCATTTTTAATGCGAAAGAGCTACTTACGAGGTACTAGTATGTAAATCTTCTATACTTTTTGAGCATCATAAAAGGTCTATTTCTTTTAGACTTGGTGGATATGATCATTATTTGAGTATGAAGAGTTTAGAATTGTCCTTCAAATCTATTTGGGACCATATCACTGTGTATCATCTTGTTTATCTTAGAAGGTCAAAAGCTTCGATTATTCATTTTGTGCTTCATTGTTTGCATGTTATGCTTGCATGCTATTAATAGAAAGGAGAATATTGAAGTGATTCATGCCATAGATATAAATGAGTTATCACATGTTTTTAGGTGTATTCCTGTGTACATGATTAGAATATTCGCTTTTAACCGCTAAGGAATATGCTACTAACACTTGTGAACGTGCTTTGAGACATTTCATTGCTAGAGTTGCGAGGTATAGATATTGCAGCTCTCATTATGGAAAGCACATCCCTTTCACCTGTGACCATCACTACCCTCCAAAACATGGACAAACATACTAGTTGAGGGTATATGGATATCTGCTGAGGATGAGGTTCCACCACTGCACCACCACACCGCTACATCATTTCGATTCCAGCATCCGCTCAACTATTGGATACCTAGTTTTTCTTCTTTCCCTTTTTCTTGTTTTCTTTTTTATTTTTGTTCTTTTTCTTTGTTTTCTTGATGGTGTTTTCTATTTTAGGATATTACTTAGTTTTGGGCATCTATCGTATCTGCTTTATTTTATTATGTTAATAGATGTTTCAGATTAAGTGTGGGGTACTCGTTTTTCACCTACCTTTAACACTGAGGACAATGTTCATTTTAAGTGTGGGGTAGGGGGGTGAATTTCGTGGGTTAAATTTTGCTAGATTTTTTGAATTTTCTCAAATTTTATCGCAATTTTAAACTTTTTAGGATATCCGATAAACTTTTGAAGTATGATTTACTCCTCCTATGATAAAAACTATTTTTTTTTGATTTTAAGAATCTTGAGGATTGAGTTTGATTAAATGAGCAATGTAAAGTAGAGGATCAAGCAAGTAAGGGAAGGTAGAAACTCATAAGAAACATTAGGAGAAATGAAGGATACAAACTACTAGGGGCAAGATTAATCATGAATTAACTATCATAATCTCACCAATATTCAAGTCTAAGGATGAACTTCTTCAATACAATTCGTTGCAAGAAATTCATTGATTTAAGAACACTTGAATGTTGACAAGATCAAATCTCACATCAATCATCCTAGTTCCGGTCCATCAAAAGGAAATCTAATCGAATCAATTTGGCACTAATTATTGTCCTAGTTCCGGCCTAACAATTAGTGTTAATCCGGAACTACAACCTCAAATCAAAGCTCAATACTCAAGATAAAATTTAGATCCAAAGTTATGAATGAAATTGCAATTCAAATTAATCAACCATAATATTCAATCCATGAAAAACCAAGAAATGCCCAAAGTAATTGTAGAATAATACCAACCATTTCTACCTAAAAGAAATGTAGAGAGAAGAGTTCCTAGGGTTGTTCTCTAATTACAAGATAGAAATTATAACAAATAAAAGATGAAGAGTAACCTCTTCAACTCCCTCTTTGTCAAACTTCTTGTTCTTCTTCAAATCTTCAAGTTCATAGAGTTGATTCATCACTTGCAAAACTCCAAGGAAATTCCTTACAATTCGAGGAAACTTCACACAAAGACTCACAAGAGATTCTTAAGTTACAACAAGTGAAAGAGATCTCAAAGAATAGAAAATAGCAAAGTGTAGATCTAATTCAAAACCCTAAACAAAAATTACAAAATTACTTTGATAGCATAACCCTTCCAATCACTTGCCACCTAAACTCTGCTGGAAATCCCAATATTTATAAATAAGCGAAAACAGGGGTAAATTAGTCAATTTACAAAGAATTCTCTAAAAACTTGGAGCGATTGCATCAACACGGGCTCGGTGGTATAAAGCAACACGACCTCGTAACGGTTTTTATCACTGAGCACGTGTTCTTCCTTCTTGTTGGACGTGTTCAGAGACTTAGCCCGTGTTCTATAGCTTGGCAGGGCGTGTTAAGTCTTCTGAAGGGCATGTTCATCGTCCGAGCGTGTTCTCGGATGGGTGTGTATATCTTTCCAAAAATTGCATATTTAGTCCCTCGAACTTCGCTCTTTTGATCAATTAGCTACACAAACTTCCTGAAAATAGAAATATCACAATTAAGGACACAATTGACAAATTTATCTCAATTTACTCTATTAAACCTCAACAATTATGCACAATTACCCTTCAAAAACATTATCAAATTTAGCGTTATCGGGCATGCTCTTAATAACTCCTTCATTCTTTCCCAAACGTCAACAAAAGTTTCATCCTCTGCTTGTGAGAAACTTGATATTGCTTTCCTCATTACTAAGATTCTAGCAGTTGGGTAGTACTCCCTTAAGAATGCCTTTCTTAGTTGGTCCCATGTTGTAATTGAACCAGTAGGGACTCGAAGTAACCATTTCTTTGCTCTATCCATTGGAGTGTATGGGAATAAGGTTAGCATTACCAACTCAATAGAACTATCCCCTTTAAAAGCATCACACAACGCAACGAACTAAGATAAATGTTCGATTGGGTCCTCAGATAGTAGTCCTCTTAATTATGTCCTTGTGATTACCGGTTGCAAAACTCCTGGTTTCAAGTTATATCTATCTCCTTTAGGCAACCTTATAGCGCTGCACATAGGTATGTTCTGCGGTTGGATGTAAGTTTCCATCGATGGTGGTGGTGGTTGAGTGCCATTTCCGGTAAGATTAGTTTTCTCCTTGCACCTCTAGCTCTGCGGATTAAGATTTCCGGGATTGCCAAGCCTTTCTCGGAGTTCAGGCCCGAGGGGCTGAGTCATACAACTGCAAATAAAGAATACAAAGATAGATAAGATGCAAATATAATTAGAAGTTCGAAAGTAGAAGGTCATATATTTTTGATTTTTTTTTTTTAGGATTTTTATGATTTTGTAATATTCTAGATAATTTCTAGAAAATTTCTTAGTATTATTTTAGAATGAATTTTCTAAAATTTGGATAAACTTAATTACTTAATTTAGGAAATCCTATACCATGAAAGTAGGATCTAATTCCACTAATTGTGTCTTAATTGATAAATACTACAGTTACCAAATCATAAAATTTCTAAAATTTTGTGTGGAATTTCAAAAATATTATGAATGAGTAAAATATAGTATCATATAAAGCAAATAATCTTACAAAACGAGTGTCACAAAATCAAACACAACTAAGGCAGAGTACCTATCACATGTTGATAGTAACACGAGAGTACCACGATTTTAAATTTATAATTATCGTATCCTCGGGAACGTTGGTGACGGCTGGTTAGTTTCTACCAATTATGACAATCTTTAAATTTCAAGGAAATTATTCCTGGGTGTCCATTCAATTCAGATATGTTTGTTTAAAGAATATTTAAAACAAAAATGGAAAACAATTGACTAAGATCTCTAATGAAGTACGTATGATTAATTAAGTTGAACAATGTTTGAATGTGTAGATTGCAAGCGGATCTAAGGAAATTATGAATTTGAATTGTCTTACTACCATACCCGAGTTATCTAGAATGATTACCTCAATATGGTGGTTGCAAGTAATCCTAAACCTTTTCAGATTAGTTATTAAGGTGTCGATTCAACAACATAATCTTAAGATTTGCAATGATTCGAAACCCGAGATTATTAGGCTTCCTAACCTCAATATTGTGGCCACAAGTTATTAGTTCTAATCTGGCAATCTGTTAAATCTCCTATGGTGGGGACTCATTAACAAACCGTCAATTCAATTAACTATTGTAGTATCATGCATCAACCTAAGTTTCAAAGCATAAACTCAATACGAGAATTAAATCGAAAGCGTAAAACAATAAGCGATTCACAATGTATATTAAAACTTATCCTTTCCGGAAATATATAAATCATTAATCAATCAATCAAAATAAAGAGTATCTTAGGACATATAATCATAACATATAAAGGAAAAGTAACACAAGAACGAAATAGAAAAGGAAAGAGAAAGTTACCGTGTTGCTCTCACTGCTTCCACGGGCTGGCTTAATCCTCCAGACCTCGTCGAGACTTGTACCCCGGATCCTTATCTCGCTCTAAAGATCTTCAGCTATCACTCGCCTCAACTAAACTATAGGGTATCCCTTATGGTGGAGGCTCGATCCTACACTCGAGAAGAAAGAAAAACAAAAATTGAAAACTCGACTGGAGCTTATCATGAAGTTTCTATTAGCTAGAAACTCGGAAATGCTCCTGTGCGAGTGATTCCGATGTGTCTCAACAAGCGCGGGGGTGCATGTATTTATAGGGGCTAAGTAGAGCTGAAAGAAGCGAAATTTCCATGTGGGACATTCAAATTCGCCCATGTTGCCTTCAACACGCCCGTGTTGAAAATTGCAATTTTAGTCCCCGACTTCTTCCTTTCTTCAATTTTGATCCATGAAATTTCCGAAATCGAAAACAAAAAGAATTTATGTAATTTCCATTCAATTAAGTCCAATTAACTCCATAATTAACTCGAATTGAACACAATTAATGTATAAAAACACGATATAAAATCGAGTTATCAAAGTTCCATTGAGTTTTCGGTTTTCAGTTTTCTTTCTTCTTGAGTGTAGGGGTTGAACCTCGACCGTAAGGAATATCCTTGTAGTGGAGTTGGGAGGAAGTGATCTCTAAAGATCTGTTGAGCGAGATAAGGATTCGGAGTACAAGTGAAGGTGAGATCTAGAGGAATGAGCCATCCCATGGAAGCGGTGAGAGCAACACGACAACTTTCTCTTTCCTTTTCTTTTCATTCTTGTGTTACTTTTCCTTTATATGTTATGATTCTGTCTCCTAAGATACTCTTTATTAGATTGATTAATTAATGATTTATATATTTCCGGAAAGGATACTTTTTAACATACATTGTGAATTGCTTATTGTCTTATGCTTTCAATTTAATTCTCGTATTGAGTTTATGCTCTGGCCGAGGTTGATGCATGATACTACAATAGTTATTTAAATTGACGATGTTTTTAATGAATCCCATACCGTAGGAGATTTAATGAGTTGCCAGATTATGACTAATAACTTACGGCGACCGTACTGAGGTTAGGCATCCTAATATTCTTGGGTTTGGAATTAATGCAAATCTTAAGGTTATGTTATTAAATTGACGACTTAATAACTAATCTAAAAAGGTTTAGAATTACTTACAACGACAAGTATTAGGTAATCATTCTAGACAACTCGGGTATGGTAGTAAGATAATTCGAATTCATAATTACCTTAGATCCACTTGCAAGCTACACCTTCGAACTTTGTTTACTGATGAGCTATTTTTATATACAAAAGTATTATAAATAATCGAATAAAATAATACTAAAAATAATAAGAAATCTCAAGAATAAAATAAGTTTGTCACTTAGATAATATACTCACTGATGTGTGGTTTATTGTATATAAAATTAATAAATAATTAAATAAATAATACTAAAAATAATAGGAATCTTCAAAGTTAAAATAGGTTTGTCACTATTAAAATAAACTCAACTAGGCAGAGCACCTATCGAAATAGTTTAGTAAATAAGGTGGTATTCAGATTTTAAATTTATAAAAATCGTTTTTCCCTAGGACTTCTATTAAATTCTAGTGTGGAAAATATAATCAAACTAATTATGAATATGATTTGTGAAATAGGATCATTCAACAAGTAAACCAACCAATATCAAGAATGATAAGATTGATTTCTAAATCTAGAAAGCAAATTAAAAGCAAGTGAAGTAAAATCATGGATGAGATAATATTGAATATGTGAAGAACTCACTAAACACATTAGAGAGAGTGGAGGATACACTTCACAACAAAATCAAGTATCATGATTTAACTATTACAATTTCACCAAATCCGAGTCTAAGGATGAACTTCCTCAATACGTGTCGTTGAAAGAAATTCATACGTGAAGAACAACTCGAATATATTAGTAAGATCAAATCCCTACTAATCATCCAAGGTCCGTACATCAATAGGAAGACAATCAAACTAATCTAGCACTAATCGTATATCCAAGGTCCAGGTTAACAATTAGTGTTAACCCGAACCACAAAATCGAATTAGAGCTCAACTCAAGATAGACAATCAAATCAAAGCCATAATTGAAATTGCAATTCAAGTTAATGAAATCATAACAATCAACTCACAATAGATCAATCTCATAGTGAAAGTATAACATGAAACCAACCACTTCTACTCTAAAGAAATGTAGAAGAAGAGAGTTCCTATTGGGTTGGTAAACTAGATTACAAGAGTTATCAACAAAAATACTTGAAGAAGGTAAGAAAATAATTCCAAAACCAGTTGTCAATTGAATCCGGAAAGATCTCTACACCTCAACCTTCTTCTTGAATCCTCTTCTTGTTCCTTGAAGCTTGAATGATTGAAGTAGCTCAAAATCCACTTGATCAAGTCACAAAACTCTACCTCATAGACCAAGGTGAGATTTCATAACCTAACTAGAAACATTTATTCACTAAAACAACCTAGGGAATTATCTAATCAAAAGTATTCAATCAAAGTAATAGAAAATTCCCCAAATTCTATACCAAAATATATGAAATTGAAGAAGAACCCAATATGATATTCAATATCTAAAACAATGTGAGATACTAACCAATCTAATTAATGCTAAAAATTCTAATATTTATAGGTAAATTAATTAGGGGTAAAATCGTCATTTTACATAAAAAGAATCTTGACAAAGCATCACTACGGGCGTGGCCCTCTATGCTTTACTAGGCGTATTGATGCGCTTATGCCCTACGGGCGTATGATCCGAGGTGCCACGGCCGTAGAGAGGGTAGTTAATTCATACGGGCGTGATGCACAAAAGGGCAACGGGCGTTTAGCTCCTACGGGCGTATACCATCCTTCAAGGGCGTAGCATATTTCCAGAATGTTACACTTTTGCCTCTGAATTTCTCTTTTTTCACCAATTTGCCCCTGGTTTCCTCAAACGAGAATATTTGCAATTAAACCTAAAATCAATCAATTTATCTCAATTTAATACAATTATATTCACAAATCATGCACAAATTATATCTCAAAACATGATCATATTTGATGTTATCACTCACCTAGGCAGAGAACCTATCGTATAGTTTAGTAAATAAAAGTAAGTATTAAGATTTTAATATTTATAAAAATCGTTTTCCCCAAGACGCCTATTACGAAATAGTGTGGAAAATATAATTAGGTCAACTATGATAATGTTTTGGAATTATGAATCGATCTCAAGTAATTCAACCAATATCAAGAGTGATAAGATTGAATTCTAATTTCCTAGAAAGCAAGTAAAGTAGACAATGTAAATGAGACGGATGAAATAATATTGAATATTAAAGAACCCACTAAAGACATCGATGTGTTATTTTGAGTTATATATAAATAATAAAAATAATAAAAATAATCGAATAAATAACACTTAATAAAATAACTCAATTAGGCAGAACACCCATCGAAATAGTTTAGTAAATAAGGTGGTATTCATATTTTAAATTTATAAAAAATCGCTTTTCCCCTAAGACTTCTATTAAATTCTAGTGTGGAAAATATAATCAAACTAATTATGAATATGATTTGTGAATAAGGATCATTCAACAAGTAAATCAACCAATATCAAGAATGATAAGATTGAATTCTAAATCCTAGAAAGCAAATTAAAGAACAATGTAAGGAATAAAGCAAGTAAAAAGGTTGGGAGGAATTCTTAGTAAAATATAGGTGAGATAAGAGGATACAAAATACCAAGTATAGGATAATCTTGGATCTAGTATCATAGCTCCACCAAAATCAAGTCTAAAGTAGAATCTCTTCCATACGGTTCGTGGCAAGAAATTCCTAGATTAAGAACACTTGAATGTTGACAAGATCAAATCTCCCATCAATCATCCTGGTTCCGGTCCATCAATAGGAAATTAATCACATCAACTTGGCACTAATCGTATATCCGCTTTAGACGTGTTTGATTATGTGATAAGTCTACTTGCTTTATTTGATATTTATTTTTACTCACTTTAAACACACATCAATTGTGAAACGGTCATCGCAATCCGCTGAGAATTACAATGGCTTTTTGGCCGTCGGAAAAATCTGTCACCAATAGCGATGCATTTTTAAGCCATCATTGTGCCGTCGCAAAAATCGGTTGCTATTAGTGATGGTTTTTTTAGCTATCAATGTGTCATCACTAGTAGCAATGACTCAACGGCCGCCGTAGAAAACCGCCGCTAAATTCAATTTTTCTTGTAGTGAACATGTATACCATTAGTTCCTAGTGCTTTGTGAGGGGATATCTCCTTAAAAGCTTTCATTATGTCCTCCCTTGTATATGGCCTCTCAAGAAGAGCTTTTTCATCTTCATTCAATTTTGAGTCCTTCATCCCATTCCTTTGCAATCGGCCAGTAGACTTTGATCGGAATAGATCGCCATAGAACTTCGGAGTAATATCCTAAATTTGTTTTCTACTCTTACACATTTCACCCTTTTCATTCTTTAGCCTATTAATCCAATTCTTCTACTTGTGTTGTGAAGCTTGAGCATGGAAGAGTTTTATATTTTATCCCTTTTTTCCGAGCAACGTACCTTGTCCTCTAGCTAACCAATAATCATGTTGAAGTCCCTTCAATCATTCCACTTCCTTAATTTGAATAAGTTCTTGTTTAGCATCAATATATCCTCCAGATATATTAGGTTTGGACTTCCTATTTGGAGGAACCCAAAAATATTTTAAGAGGTTTATTATTAGGTCCACTCAATCCTAGTATATAAACAAAACCCTAAGTAACATTAGGTAAGAGATTAAGTGTAAAAATACAAGAGAGAAAGAAGTGAGAGTTGCTATAAAATATAATAATTTCTTCAAGTTCATGTTGCTACCTTCTTTTGGGTTTTCTCACTATTCAACCTGTTGGATCGCCTTCAAATTTGGATATGTTGTTCATGAGTTCAAGAAAAAATTCTGAATGATGGATCTTGGATTTGGAGCGTTCTAGAGAGGTATTTTGTGTTAAAACTGAAATTGGTGCAAGGTGTATTTTCTTGAGTTTATGTTTTGATATTTCCTCTCTTAGGCTTGTATTTGTTCCAAGATTAGCAATGATATCTTGATGAATAATCTTGTATTCCTCTAAGCTTGTTAGAGAGAACATTTGTAACCCTTTGATTACAGTGAACATGATTTAAGCGGCTTACGGGTCCCGTAGTTTTTAATCCTTGGTTTGAAGAGTTTGTCCACGCTAAAATTGTTTGCGTTGATTCGGCTTTAATTGGTTTATACTTACCGTTTCTACATAATATTATTTGGGAGAAATTTGATCATCTTTTAAGGTTTTTGTATTTCCTCCCATCAAGATCCTTTCTAGATAGCAACTAACTTATTTTTAGCTTTGCATAATGTACTTTCTAAAGCTTTCCCTATGATTTTGTAGTTCCATGCTTTAAAGCCACCCACAAGAGTAGCAATGGACTCCAACCCGTATTAGCATTGCAAGACATCTGGCTACTCTAGTTATCCTCAAAAGCTTTGGCAAACTCAGAAACAATGATTCAAATCTCTTCAACATAGTCTACCTTGACTCCTTGGTAAATTTTATCTTATTTAAGGCACACACCATCAAAGGCTTGTGATCATTGGTAGAGATCATTAAGGTTTTAACCTCTAATTATGGTAACTGTTAGAGAAAATAGGATAGATAGAAACATAAGAACAATAAACAATAACTAGCTTCAAGGCGTGTATCATATGCCACTTTTCTAAGGGCAATATTTGTCCTATACAATCTGTCTTTAGGATACAATGAAGATAACTAGGAGAGTGTTTGATAGTTTTCAGAATTTTAATAACTTTATATAATGTTGTTTTTTATATATTCTGCAATATCAATATCAGAATATTTATAAACTTGAAAATGGCTATGGTTTCTTTTGATAGATAGAACTATTTTGATAATATCTTTTCAAATAATATTTAAAGATAATATTATATTATCTTTACAGAAGTGTCTTTAGAAAGACAAAGTATTCTGTACCAACCACCAAATAGATTGTAAGTTTTCTTATACCGATAACTTGATTTTATATTGTGTTTTTGGTATGATAAGTGTGTTCAATTTAAGTCAATTATGGTATTAATTGGTTGGAATTAGTTAATTATGACATCTAATTACATTATTTTGGTTTCAGGAAAGTTTTGGGACTAAATTGCAAAATCGGGCAAAATCAGGGGCAAAATAGTAATTTCTGGAAAGTTTGTGATAACTCGATTTTATATCGTATTTTTATACATTAATTGTGTTCAATTCAAGTTAATTATGGAGTTAATTGGACTTAATTGAATGGAAATTACGCAAATTCCTTTTGTTTTAGATTTCGGAAGTTTCAGGGACCAAAATTGGAGAAATGAAGAAATCAATGACTAAAATGCAATTATCGGAAACTTTCGCTCCGGATCCAAAATTTTCGGTGTTTCAATGTCCCACATGGAAATTTTACCTCTTTTCAGCTCTATTTCACTCCTATAAATAGATGCACTCCCTCGATTGTTGAACCACACCCGAAATCACTAGAAGCAGTGATTTCGAGTTCCTAGCGAATAGGAATTTGGTGATAAGCTCCAGGTCGAGATCGCTTTCAATTTTCTTTCTTCTCGAGTTGTAGGGTCGAGCCTCAACTATAAGGGATACCCTATAGTTTAGTTGAGAGGAAGTGATCTTTGAAGATCTTTAGAGCGAGATAAGGATCCGGATTATAAGTCTCGGCCAGGTTTGGAGGATTCTCGTGTCCTAGGATTCTCTTTATTTAGATTGATTAATTAATGATTTATACATTTCCGGAAAGGATACGTTTTAATATACATTGCGAATTGCTTATTGTTTTACGCTACAATTTTATTCTCGTGATGAGCTTTATGCCAAGTGAAACTTAGGTTGATGCATGATACTACAATAGTTAATTAAATCGGGACGGTTGCTAAGGAGACCCAACCGTAGGAGATTCAACAAATTTCCGATTAGGTCTAATAATCAAGTGCAACCATACCTAAGTTAGGCAGCCCTAATAATCTCAAGTTCATAATCAATGCAAAACCCTAAGATTAACTTATTAAATTCAATACGAATTTCAATAACTAATCTACAAAGGTTTAGGATTACTTCTTACAACCATATCGAGGTAATCACTTTAGATAATTCGAGTATGGTAGGAAGACGATTCGTCATTGCAAAATTCATAATTTCCTTAGATCCATTTGCAACCTGAATTCTCAACATTGTTCACTTTACTTAATCATACGGATTTCATTAGAGATCTTAGTTAATTATCTTTCATTCTTTGTTTAAATATTCTTAAAAAAAAAAACATACCTCGAATTAACGACACACATGTGGTATCAGTTCTTTTGGAATCCTTAAAAATTGTCATAATTGGTAGAAACTAAATTCAGCCACCAACGCTCTCCTTTGAGGATAAGCGATATTTATAAATTTAAAACTGCAGGACTTCCCATTGTTACTATCTCGTACGCGATGCTAAGATTTACCTTTAAAGGCGTCAGGTATTATGCGATAATCGCTTTGTGAGATTATTCGCTATATGATACTATATTTTACTCACTTAAAACACACACCAGATTTTTGGCGCTGCTGCAGTCAGGATGCTAAAATTCATAACATTTTTAAAATTCCTTATCAAAATTTTAGAAACTTTATGATTTCTGGGTAACGTGTGGATCCTTGCTAATTTGGATTAGTGTGAATTGCACTCACTTTCCTAAGTATACTATTTCCTAAATTGTTACCTTTGAAATTATCTAGAATTAAATAATTATTAGTCATCTAGTTTTTGTGAAAAATTCATTCTAAAAACCATGCTAGGAAAAAA
>JAHSUH010000892.1:0-21609 GCA_025388415.1 Cynanchum wilfordii | reverse complement strand
AAGAGCTTCATGAAGGAGTATGTGGACGTCATCCAAGGGCCAGAGCGCATTCTGAAAGAGTAATTCACCAAGGTTACTAACGCGGCAGACACTTCGACAAGACGCGAAAGACTTCGTACAAAGATGTCGGTCGTCAAATTTATGGAGATGTCCATAGGCTTCCTTCAATCGCTCGGGTCCGTAGTCGCCGTCGGCCATTCGACATGTGGGGAATCGATCTCATGGGAAAATTCCCAAAGCCAAGAAGTGGATTCGAGTACATGGTCGTAGCAAGTCGATTATTTTACAAAGTGGATCGAAGCCAAACCCTTGGTCAATCCCACCGAAGACAATGTACTCGGCTTCTTTCCATGATCATATCCTTCAGAGATTTGGAGTTCCAAGGGCTATAGTATCTAACCATGGAACCCAATTCTCAACCAAGTTCACGGAGGGAGTGCAACATCACTCACATTAAACATTGGAAATCATCAGTTGCACATCCACAAGGCAATGGATAAGCTGAGGCAGCAAACAAGTTAGTCATGACAGCCTTAAAAAAGAACCTCGCGAACAAATCCAATAAGTGGGTCGATGAGCTGAACTATGCACTATGGGCAGTACGAACTTTGACTAGGTGAAACACCCATTGCACTGGTCTATGGATCAAAGG
The DNA here is from genome assembly GCA_025388415.1 of Cynanchum wilfordii. Classification (NCBI taxonomy): domain Eukaryota; kingdom Viridiplantae; phylum Streptophyta; class Magnoliopsida; order Gentianales; family Apocynaceae; genus Cynanchum; species Cynanchum wilfordii. Next base: position 20,957 of record JAHSUH010000892.1, on the reverse strand, counting down.
CAGTCGCACCAGCCGAACTCGCACTGCCTACAACGAGAATTTCCATGTTCAGCGAGACTCAGAATCAAGAGTCAAGAAAGATCGATTTAGATTTGCTAGAAGAAAGAAGAATAACGACGAGGTTGAGATCTAAAATTTTCAAGCAAAAGTCGAAGGCAAATCATGACAAACGGATACTTCGACGACCTTTAAACATCGGTGATTGGGTACTTCGCAAAATCGAAGTAACCTCAAGACAAGCCGAGGCCAATAATTTAACTCCCAATTGGGAAGGCCCTTATTTAATCAAGGAAGAAGTTAGACCTAGAACATTTAGAATGGTGAAGCAAGATGGAACGCTTCTACCAAATCCATGGCACTCGACCACTTGAAAAGTACTTCGTGTAAACATTTATTCAATGCGAAGTTACTTATTATTTTAATAAATTTTGAATCCATATGGAAATTTTTGAATATGCTTCGATCTTTATTTATTTAAATTTAAGTTGTTTTAGATTTGAGTTACAACTTAAATTAGTATAACAGTTTTTCTTTAAATATAAGAAAAATGGAAAAACAAAGTTGAGTTGAAATAAAAACTCGAAATTTTATATATTTGGATAAGTACAAAATTTGAAAGTACAAAAATCCTACACTATTACATCAATTTAAGGAAGCCATATAGTCATAACAGCGAAGGGTCCAGATCATTTTGAGCAATCGGAGCCGAAGCATCTTGGGTTGAAGAAGAAGGACTAGGGTCCGAAGCATGTGGCGCAGGCAGACTTTCTTCATCACCAGGTTCGGCTATCTCGAGTGATAACTCGATTTATATCGTGTTTTTATACATTAATTGTGTTCAATTCGAGTTAATTATGGAGTTCATTGGATTTAATTGAATGGAAATTACGCAAATTCTTTCTACTTCTTATTTCGGAAGTTTCAGGGACCAAAATTGAAGAAAGGAAGAAATCGGGGACTAAAAGTGCAATTTTTGGAAAAAAAAAAAGGATCAACACGGGCGTGTTCCTGCCCGTGTTGCAACCTGTGTTCAAGGCAATTTTGGGGCAATTCAATGTCCCACATGGAAATTTTACCTCTTTTCAACTCTATATAGGAATGAAACACACCAGAATCACTGTGTCCTAAGATTCTCTTTATTTTGATTGATTGAATAATGATTTATATATTCTCGGGAAGGATACGTTTTAATATACATTATGAATTGCTTATTGTTTTACGCTTTCGATTTGATTCTCGTATTGAGTTTATGTCATGAAACTTAGGTTGATGCATGATACTACAATAGTTAATTAAATTGACGGTTTGTTAATGAGTCCCAACCATAGGAGATTTAACGAATTGCCAGATTAGGTCTAATAACTTGGGGCAACCATACTGGAGTTAGGCAGCCTAATAATCTCGAGTTCATAATCAATGCAAACCTTAAGATTAACTTATTAAATTGACGACTTAATAACTAATCTACAAAGGTTTAGGATTACTTGCGACAACCATACCGAGGTAATCACATTAGATAATTCGAGTATGGTAGTAAGACGATTCGAATTCATAATTGCCTTAGATCCGTTTGCAAACCGAACTTTCAAATATTGTTCAACTTAATTAATCATACGTATTTCATTAGAGATCTTAGTTAATTATCTTTCCATTCTTGTTTTAAATATTCTTTAAACAACATATCCGAATTGAATGGACACATAAGACTAATTCCCGAACCTTAAAGATTGTCATAATTGGTAGAAACTAACCAGCCGTCACCAACGTTCCCGAGGATACGATAATTATAAATTTAAAATCATGGTACTCCTGTGTTACTATCTGCATGCGATAGGTACTCTGCCTTAGTTGTGTTTGATTTTGTGACACTGTTTTGTGAGATTATTTGCCTTATTTGATATTCATTTTTACTCACTCAAAACACACACCAGATTTTTGGCGTCGTTGCCAGGGAATGCAAAAATTCATAATATTTTTAAAATTCCTAATCAAAATTTTAGAAATTTTATGATTTGGTAACGGTAGTATCTGTCCTTTATGACTTGATTAGTGGAATTAGACTTCACTTTCCTAAGTATACGGTTTCCTAAATTGTTAATTTTAGAAATTATCTAGAATTAAATAATTAAGGTCATCTAGTTTTATAAAATTCATTCTAAAACCATACTAGGAAAAACTCTAGAGATTATCTAGGGTCGTTATTAAAAAAAAAAAAAAAATCATGCTTAATCTATCTTTGATATTATCAAAAAAAGAAAATTTTTGACTTCATCGTGCAAGGATCCACCTGAATTGAAACCGAAAGGGCTGGCCAACCCATTTCTACTATGGATTCATAAGATGAAGGTACGAACTTCCTTGATTATAATTTCAAATCTCAGTAAGGAATAAAAGAGATTGATTCCGGATGCACTAAAAGAGGTACAAAAGAGCTTTTACTTACAATTACCGACAATCCAGGTATCAATCCTAGCTTTTGCTCTTATACATGTTATATTGTTTTCTAGATAGCTATTCTAGCTATATTATTCTCTTAACATGATAAAGGGAGTTTATAGATGATTTCCTATGATTGATATACGTTCTTGCATTGTTTGTGAAATCTAGAATCTATGTTTTAAAAATGCATAAAAACGACTCATATGTTTAACTGGAAAAGTTATTCCTTTTGTGTTTGATAAGGCATATTTGCATGAATTTTATTAAAGGAATTCTTTCACTATTGCACCCATTATGACATCCCCTGATTGAAATTGGCTATATGATATGTGATTATGCAGTAGGAGTTGTTTGAGGACAAGGATATGCTATGAAATTCCAAATGATATACTATGCTAAATGTTGTATATGCATTTGATATATTTGGCCTTGTCAAACACTACTATGTACACTGATCACCCTGCACCCACTTGTTGAATTATAATTCATTTTGTGTACATTGGATAGAATCTTAAAATTTGATGAATATGATATGGAAATCTAATGAACTTTAAATGGAAAAATAGGATTTGGCATGATAGACAGTTTAAAGGAACTTCAACTTGAGGATAAAAATGTTATTATATTCACATTTGAAAATGTTTTTAGGATGTTTTAAAGCTATTGGACAAACTCCTTCGTTATTAACAAGTCTCGCTATGGGAGCTTGTGAAGTAATGAATGAGGGTGAAACATCATTCAAGGTGAACAAATAGAAGTTGAAATTTTACAGGGAATTATTCGAGAAAATCGAACATGCAGTCCTTCCGAGGAGGAAAGGCAGTCCAGCTTAATGACAGTAAAGAAGTGCTTATAGGGAGGCAACCCTATGTTTTTGTTTTCGTTGTTTTGTTTTGTTTTTCTTGTTCTTGTTTTTCTTTGTTTGTCTTTTGTTTGTGTGCTTTATTTTAAAGGTGTCTTATGTGGTTTTTGGCGTAATTTATGTCTACTCTGTTTATTTAAAAACTGGATGCTCCAGAATAGGATTTTCACGTTTATTTAGAGACTGATGTTCTAGTTTAGGACTACTATGCTTACTTGAGTAGATTCTGGAAATTCCAGACAGGTATATATGTGCTAAATGATCATGGCATGATAGAAACTGGATGTTCCAACATAGGAATTACACTGTTTAATTAAATAGATGTTGGATGTTCCAGATAAGACATTGTTGTGTCAAAGGATGTATTGAGTGGATAATGATTGTTCCAGTATAAATTTTACTGCATATAAATTGTTTGGAACACATTTGCTTCAAGAATGGTAGAACTCGATTGTGCATGTGCACTGTACGACCGTGTTCATGGGGAACTATGCAAACTTTGCTACTCGTAGCTATTCATTACTTTATCCCCTATTTATCTCTAAATTCACTCAACTCTCTTTTTCTATCTTTGTATGCATATAGTTGCTACCTTGCAGTTATGACACTGAAGAGAGTTCATCCTCTACCGATCACTATCTCGATTTATTCATTTCAAGTAGATCGGAACGTAGCTACTGAACGCTACAACTCATTTCTAAGAGGATTAGTACATCATTGCGGAAGAATTAATTGGGAGACTCTTGCAATTCTTGAGTTGAATGCACAAATAAATTAATTGATGCATACTCTACAACTGCATCTTTAATGCAAAAGAGCTACTTACGAGGTTCTAGTATGTAAATCTTCCATACTTTTTGAGCATCATAAAAATTATATTTCTTTTAGACTTGGTGGATATGATCATGATTTGAGTATGAAGAGTTTAGAATTGTCCTTAAAATCTATTTGGGACCATATCACTGTGTATCATTCTATTCATCTTAGAAGGTCAAAAGCTTTTGTTTCTCATTCCGAGCTTCATTGTTTGCATGTTATGCTTGCATGCTATTAATAGAAAAGAGAATATAGAAGTAAGTAATGTCATAGATATAAATGAGTTATCACATGTTTTTAGACGTATTCCTGTGTACATGATTAGAATATTCGCTTTTAACTGCTAAGGAATATGCTACTAACACTCGTGAACGTGCTTTAAGACTTAACATCATTAGAGTTGCTAGATTTCTTGGTATAGATATTGCAGTTGCAACTCTCAGTATGGAAAGCACATCTACTACACCTGGGACCATCATTACCCTCAGGAACATGGACAAACATACAAGTTGAGGGTATATGGATATCTGCTGAGGATGAGGTTCCACCACCAAATCTCCGCACTACCACATCATTTCGATTTCAGCAGCCGCTGCAACCACTGGATACCTAGTTTTTCTTCTTTCCCTTTTTCTTGTTTTCTTTTTGTTTTTGTTCTTTTTGCTTTGTTTTCTTGTTGGTGTTTTCTATTTTAGGATATTACTTAGTTTTGGGCATCTATCGTATCTGCTTTGTTTTATTGTGCTAATAGATGTCTCAGATTAAGTGTGGGGTATTCATTTTTCACCTACCTTCAACACCGAGGACAATGTTCATTTTAAGTGTGGGGTAGAGTGAGCTTTTCTGGGCCAAATTTTTCAAAATTTTCTCGAATTTCCTAGCAATTTCAAATTTTTGTGCTACTTAAGAAAAATTTTTAAGCTTTTGAAGTATGATTTACTCCACCTATGATAAAAACTACTTGTTTGATTGCTAGGGTCCTTGAGGATTGAGTTTGATTTATTCGTAAAGATTTGATGCTAGTCTAGTTGTAGGAAATCCCTGTTATCTTGAGCACATCTATTTTGGCGAAATTGTTTGACTGATGGATCACTTTTGGACTTTTAGTTAAATAGTGTTAGACCATCTGGATGTTGTGATAGCTGCTATGGTGACTTGATAGGGGTTTCAGAAGCATGCCACCAGTTTATTTTTCTGTCATTTATTTTAATAAGGGTAGTTTGCAAGTGTTCTTTGCAACTTAGGAATCATTCCTGAAGGGAATTGAATGCCTGGCGCCCTAAGGTCTTTGAGGTCCGGGAGCCACCGGAGTGAGACCTGCTACAAGGGTAGTTAAAGTTAACATGGTTAAGTAATCACTTATAGTCACTGCATTGAAAAGAAAAAAATATATATATGTTTGAAAAAAAGAGTATATATATAAAAAAAAAGAAAAAAAGAAAAAAAGAGAGAGTAATAATTGTGGCATTGTGACTTGATCCCTAGATGGTTAATTATAATTAGTTGTTGTGACGTCTAAGTGATCAACATACTATCTTTCTACTAGTTTGAAGGGAAGTCTATTGTTTAGATGATGAGTCAGATTAGAACACACACTACACCCAGGGAGATTTTATAATTGGATATGTGTTGAGTTAATATGAATATTTTGAATGATTTCTTCTCGATTCATGCATGATACATTTGATGAGGCATTACGAGTATTTCACTTTTTAATAAGCTTGCTAATTTGGAAATGTATTTGACAAGTTTGAATTGTTGAGATTCTGTGAACACTTTTCGAGCCTAGTTGATGAGCATGATTAGTTGAGTTATACGTGTTTCCTAGAACTGTATTTAGTAGTTTGCTTGAGGACAAGCAAAAGACTAAGTGTGCGGTATTTGATAACTCGATTTTATATCGTGTTTTTATACATTAATTATGTTCAATTCGAGTTAATTATGGAGTTAATTGGATTTAATTGAATAGAAATTACGCAAATTCTTTCTGTTTTTTATTTCGGAAGTTTCAGGGACCAAAATTGAAGAAAGGAAGAAATCGGGGACTAAAAGTGCAATTTTTGGAAAAAAAAAAGGATCAACACGGGCGTGTTCCTGCCCGTGTTACAGCCTGTGTTCAAGGCAATTTTGGCGCAATTCAATGTCCCACATGGAAATTTTACCTCTTTTCAACTCTATTTCATTCCTATATATAGATGCACTCCCTCGGTTGTTGAAACACACCAGAATCACTTAGAACAGGAGCATTTCCGAGTTCCTAACCAATAGGAATTTCGTGATAAGCTCTAGTCGAGATTCAGTTTTCATTTTCCTTTCTTCTCGAGTGTAGGGTTGAGCCTCAACCATAAGGGATACCCTATAGTTTAGTTGAGGGGAGTGGTAGCTGAAGATCTTTAGAGCAAGATAAGGATCCGGAGCACAAGTCTCGGCGAGGTCTGGAGGATTAAGCCAGCCCGTGGAAGCAAGTGAGAGCAACACCGCGACTTTCTCTTTCCTTTTCTTTTCGTTCTTGTATTACTTTTCCTTTATATGTTATAATTCTGTGTCCTAAGATTCTCTTTATTTTGATTGATTGAATAATGATTTATATATTCTCGGGAAGGATACGTTTTAATATACATTATGAATTGCTTATTGTTTTACGCTTTCGATTTGATTCTCGTATTGAGTTTATGTCATGAAACTTAGGTTGATGCATGATACTACAATAGTTAATTAAATTGACGGTTTGTTAATGAGTCCCAACCATAGGAGATTTAACGAATTGCCGATTAGGTCTAATAACTTGGGGCAACCATACTAAAGTTAGGCAGCCTAATAATCTCGAGTTCATAATCAATGCAAACCTTAAGATTAACTTATTAAATTGACGACTTAATAACTAATCTACAAAGGTTTAGGATTACTTGCGACAACCATACCGAGGTAATCACATTAGATAATTCGGGTATGGTAGTAAGACGATTCGAATTCATAATTGCCTTAGATCCGTTTGCAAACTGAACTTTCGAATATTGTTCAACTTAATTAATCATACGTACTTCATTAGAGATCTTAGTTAATTATCTTTCTATTCTTGTTTTAAATATTCTTTAAACAACATATCCGAATTGAATGGACACATAAGACTTATTCCCCGAACCTTAAAGATTGTCATAATTGGTAGAAACTAACCAGCCGTCACCAACGTTCTCGAGGATACGATAATTATAAATTTAAAATCGTGGTACTCCCGTGTTACTATCTGCATGCGATAGGTACTCTGCCTTAGTTGTGTTTGATTTTGTGATACTGTTTTGTGAGATTATTTGCCTTATTTGATATTCATTTTTACTCACTCAAAACACACACCATCGAGCAACTCTTCATCACCACCAACGTCACCACCCTCTTATATTGCCTCCGCCAGAGCAGGAGTACTGGAAGTGGTCCTAAGATAGTCCCAAAAATTTGGACGAAGACTTGGTGGTGGTACCCATTCCGGCTGACCCTTGGCGACATCCTCCTCTTTGATTTCTTGGAGCTCGTCCTCCTAGAAAGGGACGAAGTCAGCTCCACTACGACATTCTTCGGCATAAGGATCGTTGTAAAAGCACTTAAGCAAAAACTCCTTATCCTCGAACTTGTTGTTAAGCCGCCAAGCATATGGACGCCGCCCTTGTCCAAGAATTCAAGCTGTCGTTCGTTGAGTCCAAACTCGTAGGCATCGGACAACTCGAAGCCAGCAATAATTCTGTCTCTATTTTCGTCCGACTTCAAGAAGTCGTTTTCTTCCTGAACGACAGCAAGTTGAGCCACTACTTTATCCCGACCAGCCCTTGCTCTTGCCACTTGGTAATTCAAACTCGCATTTTCAGCTCCAGCTCCGACCAACTCCGACTTCAATGCAGCCATTTCTCTCTCAAGAGCTAAGCTTCGGTCCTCGGCGGCTGCAAGCCTTTGATCAGACCGAGAAAGTTTGACCTTTAGACCATGAACTTCGTCTCCCAACTTATCTTCGGATCTCCGAGTATTTCTCAAGACCGAAGATTGAGAGTCGAAGTCCCGCTGCAAAATACGAAGCTTAGACTCCGAAGCATTATACCTCGTCTGGTACTCCTTAGTTCTCCGCCTTTCATGGTTCAGCATTGACGACTTCTCCCCAAGATCGAGGAGACAAGCGGAGAGCTACGAAGTCAACATAAGAGAAGTCGGAATGAAGAATCAATAGAAAAATACAAGTTTGAAATTAAATCTACCCGAGAAATAAGGGCACCGCTCCGGTTGACAACCTCATCGGTCGGACGCCTATTGGCACTCTCGTAAGTCGCCGAGTTGGCACTACGCTTGAGAGCAAGAGCACCATAGCGCCAAGACACTTCCCCGTCCGAAAAGTCAAAATTGTAGAGCGAGGGAGTAGCCCTTATGACTTTCTCCTGCAAAGCAGCGGCCTCCACTGCATCTAGAGGAGGACGGAAGCCTGTGCAAAGCCATGATAAAGTTTTCGACTCTGCTTCCTTCCCCTTGTCCCGAGATAGAGGTCGAGCTGTGGGGACAAAAGGAGGATCCCGTTGAGAAAGAACAGCAGCAGTAGGTGCAAGAGTCTTGGCAGGAGCAGGCTGTGAAGACAGAATTGAAGCTGGAGGTGGAGGAACAAGAGCTGGCTGCGAAGACCGAACCGACGCCAGAGGTGGAGGAACAGAAGGAGAAAGAGATGAGATCTCAAAGGGAGAGTTAATAACTACGACAGGAGTTGTAGCAGGACGACTCTCCTCCCCCGAGGTTTATTCCGACGAACTTCTCTCTCCTCCTCCCGAGGACCTTTTCACCCCTGGTCGGTTGAGGTGATTCGCTCCGATTTGAAGACTGCGAACCCCCTTGACCCGAAGAGTGAGTCTCATGATGAACGGTCTGTGTACTCTTAACAGGAGCATTGGACTTCGTCTCAGCCCGCTTGCCCTTTTTGGCAACCGGCTTCGGGGGAAGCTTCGGCAGAGAGTTCAAGTGTGTCTGGCGAACATCATATCTGCCTCTTCGATGGAGGAAAAACCTTTTATCGGGCATTAGACCTGCGAAGCACAAAATAAAATGTCAGAAACGTTGAGAAAGACTATAAAAGCAAGTTGATCAAAAATAAAAATCTATCTAGGCAGTTTGACACCCTCGAGAATTGGGAGCACTACAAACAGGACACTCAGTAGAAAACACTAGTCCCGGATGCAGAGTCCACATAGGATTCTCCTCCTCATCCTCTTCGAACCCTAACTCTCTCCTACAGTCTTCAAGACCAGGACCAATCCTACATCATTTCAGACTCTCCTCGCTTAACATATCATCGATGGAGTAGACATGAGTCTAGGTCCTAAAGTCGAGCCTAACGATCTCTCAACCTCCTCTAAGAACTCCTTTTTGGCTGCGTTCAATTCAGGCTTCTTCGGAGGAGCGGACCATTTAAGAAATTTCCCCATCAAAGGCCCGAAGGGAAACCCTACCCTAGACTCGACCATGAACCAGTTTTCCTGCCAGTTAACTTTGTTGGGAGGAGAGTCGAAGAGATGGATCTTGTTCTTCCTCGGTCGAAGAGACAAAGAATTTTTTATCATCTCAGTCGGAGAGAGGAATTGCGCGAGGAGCGTCATGGTGAACTCGCACCCCAAGCGGCGATATAGCACTATCATCGTCATTATAGTCCTCACGGCATTTGAGTGGATTTGTGCAGGTTGAGCTCGACTGTAGGTGAGGAAGTCAACAAAAGCTGGGTCTAGGGGCAACCGAACACCAGCGTCGAAGTGTGCGAGAGGCATTGATGAGTTATATTTATATATAAAAATAATATAATTAATTAAATAAAATAATACTAAAAATAATAGGAATTCTAAAGATTAAAATAGAATTGTCACTAAGAAAATAAACTCAACTAGGCAGAGAACCTATCGAAATAGTTTAGTAAATAAAGGTAGTATTCGGATTTTAATATTTATAAAATCATTTTCCCCAAGACGTCTATTAATTTTTAGTGTGAAAAATATAATTAAATCAATTATGAATATGATTTGGATGTATGAATCAATCATCAAGTAATCCAACCTTTATCAAGAATGATAGGATTGAATTCTAATTCCTAGAAAGCAAATTAAAAGAAAGCAAAGAAAAGAATATGGATGAGATAATATTGTTTATTTGAAGAACTCACTAAAGACATTAGAGAGAGTGGAGGATACACTTCACAATGAAATCAAGTATCATGAATCAACTATCACAATTTCACCAAATCCAAGTCTAAGGATGAATTTCCTCAATACGTGTCGTTGAAAGAAATTCATACATGAAGAACAACTCGAATATATTAATAAGATTAGATCCCTACTAATCATCCAAGGTCCGGTACATCAATAGGAAAATAACCAAACTAATCTAGCACTAATCAAATATCCAAGGTCCGGCTTAACAATTAGTGTTAACCCGAACCACAAAATCGAATTAGAGCTCAACTCAAGATAAGAATTCAAATCAAAGCCATAATTGAAATTGCAATTCAAGCTAATAAAATCATAACAATCAACTCACAATAGATCAATCTCAAAGTGAAGATGTAACATGAAACCAACCACTTCTACCCTAAAGAAATGTAGAAGAAGAGAGTTCCTATTAGGTTGGTAAACTAGATTACAAGAAATATCATCAAAAGTAATAGAAGAAGGTAAGAAAATAATTCCAAAACCAGTTGTCAATTGATACCGGAAAGATCTCTACACTTCAACTCCTCTCTTGAATCCTCTTCTTGCACTTTGAAGCTTGAATGATTGAAGTAGATCCAAACACCTCTTGATTAGATTGCACAACTCTACCTTATAGACCAAGGAGAAATTACACAACCTAACTAGAGACAATTTTCACTAAAACAACCTAGGGATTTCTCTAATTAAAAGTAGATCAACAAAGTGATAGAAAATTCCCTAAATTCTATACCAAAATATATGAAATTCAAGTAAACCCAATATGATATTCAATATCTAAAACAATGTGATAATCAAGCCAATCTGACAAATGCTAAAAATCCTAATATTTATAGGTAACCGAAAAAGGGGTAAAATCGTCATTTTACAAAGAAAACAGTGATTCCGGCATAACTACGGGTGTTATGTCCTACGGACATAGGATCCAGAGTGCAACGGCCATAGAGCAAGTAGTTATTTTATACGGGCGTGATGCACAAAAGGGCAACGGGCGTATATCTCATATGGGCGTAGTCCATCTTCCAAGGGTGTAGCATAATTCCAGAATGTTGCCCTTTTGCCTCTGAATTTATCTTTTTAAGCCAATTTGCCCCCGAAGTTACCCGAAATGCAAAATATACAATTAAACCCTTAATCACTCAATTTATCTCAATTTAATACAATAAAACTCACAAATCATGCACAATTAACATCCCAAAACATGATCATATTTGATTTTATCGGGTGTTATAAACCTGATTTGTGGGAAGGTTGGGGATTTTCCAACTATCTATGGATTGTAAGAGATCGGGATAATTGACCTCTTCTTTGAGTTTCACCAACGAGGATGAAGATGGTTGAGAAGAAGATGAAGAAGAAGAAAATGAAGAAGTACGGGAAAAAGGATTGAGGAAAGACATAGTGAAAGTAAATAACAAATATATGAAATGAATGCAGAAAATGAAAGTGAATGTATGCAAATGTTTGTGAAACTTTCCTTGACCCAGATGGTGATCATCACCTTAAAGTTCCATAAAATAGTACTTTGGTTAATGAATATAAAGAGATATGATGTAGATCTAATCTAGATCTATAAGTTTTAAGAGGTTTATTATACATCCGATCATTATTCACTAACAGAAAAGTAAGATCCGGCCATGAGATGGAATCTCTCTCTAAAGGCTATTGAGATTTTTAATGCCTACCTCAGCTTCTTATCTCAACTTCCAACCAACAGAGTAAACCGGGAAACCCGATTTCCCTCCAGATCTATCCTATTCCGGTGAAATATGGGACAAAATACTATAATAAAACTCGAAGAACTCATAGATCCGGCAGATCTACACCAGATCTAAACATATTCAAGTCATCAAAGCCACTACCTTACTTCCCCATCCGGCTCTGATACCAAAAGGGGTCGAAAAGTGTGGCCCTAAGATGAAAGGGGGAAAACAGACAGATGTGGAAAGCAAGGTAAAGCATAAAACATAAATCAACCCAAAATCCCGAGGCTCAGCCTACCATGGATTACAAATATCAAACAAAAATAAGAAATAAACACAAATAAAAAAATAAAAAAAATAATAAAAAAAAAAAATCGGTCAAAAGGTCAAAGTTTTTAGTCAACAGTAAAAATTAAGATATAGACAAACCGTGTTCACCTTTTTTACTTTTTACCCAAACCGTGTCAATTGTTTATATATAGACAATCCCCCTATAACCAAAACAAGTTTTGTTAGAGAGTTAGAGAGAGAAAGTCACACTTTTCCTCCCTCTTCCATATTGTATTTGGTTGACATGTCCTTTGTAATTTTATATTTCAATATATATATATATCTATGCTTGTTTAATTTACATGGTAGGTTGTGCCTCACATGAAATGATTTGAATATTGTAATATTCAAATCATTTTGGGTTTCACCCCCTTTCCACATTTTGTGTTTATTTCCTCATAGATCCGGGCAGATCTACATCGTGACTTAAACATATTCAAGTCATCAAAGCCACTACCTTCCGACCCCATTTGGTATCAGAGCCGGATGGGGGAGTAAGGTAGTGGCTTTGATGACTTGAATATGTTTAGATCTGGTGTAGATCTGCCAGATCTATGAGTTCTTCGAGTTTTATTATAGTGTTTTGTTCCATATTTCACCGGAATAGGACAGATGTGGAAGGACATCGGGTTTCTCGGTTTACTCTGTTGGCTGGAAGTTGAGATAAGAAGTCGAGGTAGGCGTTAAAAATCTCAATAGCCTTTAGAGAGAGATTCCATCTCATGGCCGGATCTTACTTTTCTGTTAGTGAATAATGATCGGATGTATAATAAACCTCTTAAAACTTATAGATCTAGATCGGATCTACATCATATCTCTTTATATTCATTAACCAAAGTACTATTTTATGGAACTTGAAGGTGATGATCACCATCTGGGTTAAGGAAAGTATCACAAACATTTGCTTACATTCACTTTCATTTTCTACATTCATTTCATATATTTGTTATTTGCTTTCACTATGTCTGTCCTCAATACTTTTTCTCGTACTTCTTCATTTTCTTCTTCTTCATCTTCTTCTCAACCATCTTCATCCTCGTCGGTGAAACTCAAAGAAGAGGTCAATTATCCCGATCTCTTACAATCCATAGATAGTTGGAAAATCCCCAACCTTCCCACGAACCAGGTTTATAACACCTCCAAATGGTCCCTTTCTAGTGACTACTCAATTAGAATCTGTTGAACAAACAGTTGAAATGATTTCTAGTACTTTAGAGCTTAAAATCTTAAGTCAAAAATCTATCCAAAAGTTTCAACAAAAATATAATTATTTACATCTTGGTTTAGTTTAGATTACCACTAAACCCCTTTCAACCGAAGGACTTGATACAACCCTTCTTCTTTGCCTTAGAGATTCTAGGTTTCTAGAGTTTCAACATTCAACAACCGATATCTATCATCGGCTAAGCGAATCAATTCCCACAAAAAGTTCACAAAATAATCTTTTCAAGTAAACTAGTCACTTTGAAAAAATTGAAAAATTTGAAAAATTTTGAGATAAAACGAGTGTACACACCTACCCCACAACTTGAAAATTACATTGTCCTCAGTGTAAAAAGCGAATACCCCACAACTTATTTTAAAAGAAAAATAAGAAAGCGAGAAAAACTATTACAAAAGAAAGAGAATAGGAAAATAAGAGAAGGGAAAATAGGTGTGAAAAAGAATTATAAAGGACTACAAGTATAAGAAAAGCCAAAGTAAGATAAAGAAAAATAATAAGGAGAACTCCATGATTATGATGATAAGTCGTTATCTTTCTTCGTAAAAGGTTTCGTGTAAATTTTCAATCTTTGGTCGTTGATTTTGAATGTTGATCCATCTTCTCGGAGTATCTCGTAAACTCCATATGGAAAAACTTGAGAAATTTCAAATGGACCAGTCCAATAGCTTTTCAATTTTCTTGGAGACATTTTCAAACGAGAGTTAAAGATTAAAACTTTATCACCACTGGAAAATTCTTTTGGACCCCGAAGACGCTTATCATGCCACAATTTGGTTTTCATCTTAAAATTCAAAGAATTTTCGTAAGCTTGAAATCTCCATTCTTCGAGTTCGTGAAGCTTGAAAGCCCATAAAGCATCTTCTAGCTTTAAAGACCAATCTTTCCTGTTAACTCCCACAGTTTTCTCTAAGATTCTTTTAATTCCTCGATTTGTTACCTCCACTTGTCCACTTGTTTTAGGGTGGTATGATGTCGATAGTCGATGTTGGACTCCATATCTCTTGAGGATCTTCTCGAGTTGAGAATTACAAAAGTAAGTTCCTCTATCGCTGATTAAAAATTTTGGGCACCCGAACCTTACAAACAAACGTTGAAGAAACTTGCATACAATTTTAGCATCGTTAGTAGCACAAGCTTGGGCCTCCGACCACTTAGAAAAATATTCAACGGCTACTAAAATATATTTATTTCCATAAGAGGAAGGAAAAGGACCCATGAAATCAATACCCTAAATATCAAAGATCTCGACGCTTTGAATAATCTGTTGTGGCATCCGGTCTTGTACTGAAATTTTCCCAATCCGTTGACAAGCATTACATGCTTTTACAAAGGAATGTGCATCTTTGAACATCGTTGGCCAATAAAAGCCAGCTTCAAATACTTTTCTTACGTTGTTGTTCGCAGTTAGGTGTCCTCATGTTGGTCCTGTGTGAAAATGTTCCAGAATTTCAAAACAATTTGTCCCTGAAACACATCTTATAATAATTTGATCAGCACAAATTCGGAATAAGAACGGATATTCCCAAAAATAGTATTTTAGATCGAAAAGAATTTATGTTTTTGTTGGGGGGGAAAAATTGCTTGGAAGTATTCTAGCGGAAAGATAGTTAGAAATATCGGCAAACCAAGGAAGAGATTTATCAATAAAATTCAAAACTTCTATTAAAAATAAACTTTCATCGGGAAATGTGTCGGTATCATCACGGTTTCGTCTAGGGCCTCAAGCTCGGGATTTTCTAGTCGAGATAAGTGATCTGCAACTACATTTTTGCATCCTTTCTTATCACGGATTTCAATATCGAATTCCTGCAATAATAACACTCATCTTATTAATCTTGGTTTTGCATCGGTTTTGTTAAAGAGATATTTCAAAGCAGAATGATCAGTGTAGACTATAGTTTTTGACATGATCAAGTGAGAACGGAATTTATCAAAAGCAAAAACAACAACTAGTAGTTCTTTCTCAGTAGTAGTGTAGTGTGCCTGTGCATCTGTGAGAGTTTTACTAACATAGGATATGACATGGAATTTCTTATCATGTTGTTGTCCTAAAACAACCCCTACGGCATAATCACTAGCATCACACATCAATTCAAAAGGAAAACTCCAATTAGGTGATATCACGATAGGTGCCGTAGTTAATAATTTCTTCAAAATATTAAAGGCATGAAGACAATTTTTATCAAATAAGAAAGGAACATCTTTTCCAATCAAGTTATTCAAAGGTTTAGCAATTAAAGAGAAATATTTAATAAACCGACGATAAAATCCAGTATGTCCTAGAAAACTTCTAACACCTTTAACATTCATAGGAGGAGGAAGTTTTGAAATAACTTCTATTTTAGCTTTATCAACCTCCAATCCAAGATGTGAGATTCCTTCCCAGTTAGGAAAGAACTCCTTCAATTCGATAAACATGTTCTTAGTGAACTCCAAGCTAGGATAGCAGAGATTAAGAAATCTATTCCTAAGTCTTCTGCCTCTCCTTCTACCCCTATGCACCATATCCATAGTTTAAAGGATAGTACCAAAGGTTCTATAGCAGTCCTTGATGAGACCGATTCTAAAATGAGAGTGACAACCAGTTGTCTTCCAAAGAGAGTCAACCTTCTTTAGAAGTTACCCTACTTAAGTTAGGTAAACCTAATTGGATACAACCACATAAGTTGTATTATCCAAAACCTAGTCCACCTGACATTGGTCTAGAAGAAAAACAGGAATTCTACAAAAATTCCTACAATGCCAATAATATCTATGAATAGAACATAGATGGTCAAACCGAGTACAACATTATGTCCATACTCCAACAAATGACTATGGTAGCCACAACCTATAGAACTTCTCACCAATGTTCCGATCACTTTGCTGCCCATGTCATAGTTGCCGGATTTACTGGTCAACTCAAAGGTTGGTGGGATGAACATCTCACTAAAACCGATAGGAATAGCATCTTCCAAGCCGTTAAGCTTTCCGAAGACAATATCCGTATTATCCAAGATGGAAATACCATTCCCGATGTTATGTCAACTTTACTTTTCACCATTGCCAAAACTTTCATAGGAGATCCTGGTATTTTCCGAGAAAAATCCTCCCGAGATCCTTAATAACCTTAAGTGTAGAACTCTATTTGACTTTAGGTGGTATAAAGATTCCTTTTTGACTAGAATTTATTCCCGATCGGATGGTAACAACCAATACTAGAAAGAAAAATTCTTAGATGGACTTCCTAAATCCCTTCGAGACTTAGTTCGAGAAGACTTACAAACCCATTATGGTCAAACCATTCCATATGAACAAATTACCTTTGGCCGGTTAACTAGTCATATCCAACAGGTTTCTTTGAAAATTTGTAAACAGGATAAAATGCTCAGGTAGTTAGCCCGAGACAAAGGCCAAAATAAGAAAGATTTAGGTTCTTTTCGTGAACAATTTGGTTTTCCTTCTTGTAAGTCTAAACCTCATAAGAAGCCCAAAAACCAAACTAAGTCCTTTGACCAAAATAAACCCTATAAACCTTACAAGTCCAAATTCCGACCCAAATATCGAAAAACCCTTCCCAAGCAATCTTGGATCACAAAGCCTAGAACTCATTCTAAGCCTCCCAAGTTAGATAGTAACCTATCTAGTAAAGCCATAGTTTGTTATAAGTGTAACAAACTCGGGCACATACCTCGATACTGTAGAGTATCCAAAAGGATTCATGAATTATCTCTAGAATCCGAAACCCTCCAAAAACTCCAAAATTTTCTTTGTGATTCGGATTCTGGTTCTGATGATAGTGAAGATTATGTCAAAAACATAGAACGAGATGATATATCATCATCTTCCTCAAGTGATAGTGATCCAAGTACTTAATGTACTTACCAAGGAACAAGACCTTTTATTAGAACTCATAGGTAAGATCCCTGACGCTCCTGAAGGCAAAATTACCTAAAAAAACTTAAAAGAACTATTCGGGATAATAGCCTCAAACCTTTCAAAAATCATCCTAGTATGAACAATACTTACAATATCACCGATATTTTCAATAGATTCCCTAACCAAAAACCTAGTACTTGTATTACCATACAAGACCTCCAATCTGAAATTGCTTACATAAAGCAAGAAATCAGAAACATTAACGCTTCTCAGGAAATTGACAGGTTAGCTATCCAAAGAACTTAATTTCCAAACCAAACCTCCCGAAAATCCAACTAGTATCTCTCAAGAGCCTGTAGAAAAACCAGATAATTTTTTAAATTATCTTTCAAAAATTTCTATCCAAAGATGGCACATTAGAATACTCTAGTCATCAACCAATCTTTTATTTTAGATCTTCCAGCCTTATTAGATATTGGTGCCAATCTGAATTGTATCCAAGAATGATTAATTCCTATTAAATACTTTGAGAAAACTAAGGAACGCCTTAGATCTGCCAATGGAGCTAAGTTAGGAATTAGTTTTAAACTTTCAGATGTTGAGGTTAAGTACTCCTCTTTATCCTTTAAAACTTCTTTCCACCTAGCCAAAGACATTTCCAATCCTGTCATTCTTGGCACACCTTTTATCCAACAACTTATGCCTTTCCAAGTTACTCAACAAGGCATAAAAATTCAAAATTTTTCTCTTCTTATTCCATTTGATAGACCTCCTATCACTAAAGCTTTACAAGTTCTTGAGACTAAGAAGTCTCAAATCAATTTTCTTCAAGAAGAAATATCTTTCAAAAGACTTCAACAACAATTAGAGTCAACTGATACCCAAGCCAAAATTAAATCTATCAATGACTATATTCAGTCCCAACTTTGTGTTGATATTCCCAATGCCTTTTGGAACCGTAAACAGCATATCATCAATTTACTTATGAGCCCGATTTTGATGAAAAACTCATCCCCACCAAAGCTCGACCCATTCAAATGAACAATGACTTAATTGATCATTGTAAAAAAGAAATCCAAGACCTTCTTGACAAAAGGATCATTTCCCCTAGTACATCTCCTTGGAGTTGTGATGCTTTCTATGTCAACAAAAATGCTGAAATTGAGCGAGGAGACTCCATTCTTCTGTCATCTTTTCAAAATTCGATTTAAAGTCAAGTTTCTGGCAAATCCAAATAGATCCAAAAGATATGTATAAAACTGCTTTTACTCTTCCTTTTGGTCAATATGAATTGAATGTCATGTCATTCAGTTTAAAAAATGCACCTTATAAGTTTCGGAAAGTCATGATGATATTTTCAATCCATATACTAATTTTATTATAGTATATATTGATGACATTTTAGTATTTTCAAATGCTTTAAAACAACATTTTAATCATTTGCATACTTTTCTAAAAATAATTAAACAAAATGGCTTAGTTCTTTCAAAAACTAAGTTCAGCCTTTTTCAAACCAACATTCGATTTCTTGGACATAATATTTCCCAACTATTATTCCCATTCAAAGATCTATTAGCTTTGCTGATAAGTTCCCTGACCAAATTTTAGATAAAAAACAACTCCAACGTTTTCTTGGATGTTTAAATTATGTGTTTGATTTTATTCCTAATCTCAACACTCTTTTAAAACCTTTACATAATCGGTTAAAAACCGATCCTCCTGCATGGACTGATATCCATACTTCAATTGTCAAAAACATCAAAACAAGTGTTAAACATCTCCCCTGCTTAGCATTTCCCGACCCTCATGCATTTAAAATTGTAGAAACAGATGCCTCTAATATTGGGTATGGTGGCATCTTAAAACAAAAAATAAACCGGCATGAGCATATCATTGCATTTGCATCAAAACACTGGAACTCTGCTCAGCAGAAGTATCCAACCATCAAAAAAGAAATACTAGCTATTGTTCTATGTATTTCTAAATTTCAGTCCGATTTGTTAAATCAAAAGTTTTTTACTTCGTTCCGATTGTAAAGCTGCAAAATATGTTTTACAAAAAGATGTCAAAAACCTTGCCTCAAAACAAATTTTTGCTCGATGACAAGCTATTTTAAGTATTTTTGATTTTGATATAGATTATATAAAAGGAGAAACAAACTCCCTTCCAGATTTTCTCACCCGAGAGTTTTTACAGGGAAGATAATCATGCCTCCAAAGAAGAAAAGGCAAGATGAACTTGCTACTATCCCTGTTCACAAAACCCTACAACCTTCTGCTAGCCAGAACCCTAAAACCTCTGCCAGTTAGATATCAAAACCAACAAACATTAGTAAACCCAAGTTTACTACCCCAGCAGATTATGCCATGAGCATATCCAAAATAAATGATAACCCTTTTTCATCAACATGACCACTTTTTGTTGATCAACTCCCACCACTTTCTTGGGCGGATTTGGCGGATTTACCAAAAGCCCAAACTCAAGATGGTCCACATGACTGGGCCAGTTGGTGCAAATTAATGGGTTATAACACCCAACGGGTAGTCCCTTTTAACCCTACAACAGTGGTAGCTCCAAGCCCCACACCTTATTCTTCTAAAGTGGTGGATAAAAGCCCCACTTCTTCTTCCAAGATAGTAGCAAAAACTACTACTTCAAACACTCAATTGATGCACTTGGCATCACATGCCCCTTCTTTTAGGCCTACACCAATTTCTTCACAAAACCAAGGATCCTCTGATCCAGGCTATCAAAAAAATCCCAAAGTTATTCAAATAACTCAAATGGAACCTGAATGGTGGGATCAAAACCCCCAAAGGCAGTTGGATACCTTCTTGGTCCAAATGCTAGTTTTTCCCAAAAAACTCCTCCTCCATACCCAAAAATTCTATGAACTTATTCTCGTAGATACCAAAAGCATCTTTGTGCATCCGCATAAAGATAAACAAACTGGGACCTTTATTACCAATACATCGGTCCAGATTCATTCAATCCTTTCTCCCACTCATTGGAAAAACCATCCACTTACCCCCAAAAAAATTTCAATTCCCTTTAATCCTTTATATTTCCATTATTTGGATTATAAAGATTCTTGGTTTAATACTTTTACTTTTCCAAACCCTTCAAAAAACCATTCATGGTTTTTCTACTTTAATAAATCCAAACCCGCACCTGACCATTTTCTGAATTGGTTCGTCAAAGAATGGTGGCCAACTTATGGCCCAATCAAGACACTTTTACGTGTACCAGTAAAGAGGGATTTCAGCATTTCAAATCTCAGTTTTACTACCCACAGCAACAATGGATACCCATTTTACTCCATTTCTTTAATGAATTCAAACTTTCTTGGATTTACTCACAAAAATAAGCTTATCAAAAGCATCCGATCAAATTGGACTTTCGTACTTTATTTTTACCAAGGCAATCCAAATGGTGGAAGGATTGGAAAGTAGACAATGTAAACATCCCTTCCATAGAAAAGTGGTTCGGCAACAATACAAAGTATTTGT
>JAHSUH010000891.1:0-21253 GCA_025388415.1 Cynanchum wilfordii | reverse complement strand
ACGGCAATAATGGCAGAGGTATGAAGACAACCCATTTCACACACAATCATATCAACGTAGGCGGCAGGGGTGAGATCGTACAAGTACCCCGACGCACACGAGGACCCGTAGTGCATCGCGTTGACGTCTTTCGACGAGTAGTAGTCCTCCGCAATCCGATGCTGCGGATCGTTCGCGAATAATTGTGAAGGCGAAAGGTTGTGCATTAGCGGACTGTGTGCCCCACTCGCGTTAAACGAGGGCTGCTCGCGAATATCGATGAGCTTGGTGTTCTGCGCTAGATTCCCGATCCACACCTCTGCCGCGAACTTGTAGCTCTCCACGAAGCATAGAACGGACTTCCGGAAGGACTTCGCACAGGCTGCCACGAGGGCCGTCCCGCAGCGGCTGAACACATCCCCGCTCTGCAGCACCGATGAGGCACCGATGAAGACCTTAGTGCACTTTGGGATCAGCATGCAGCACGCCGTGATGAGGCCATAGATGACCTGAATCCCGGCGTCGGAGAGCTTCTGCGCCAGCGCGCGGCCCTCAAAGAGGGGGCTAGAGTCCACGACAATGACGCATTTCGGCCGCCGCTGAGGGTCCTCGACACGGGAGAGCAAAATGAACTCTACGACGCTGCTGCGCCCAAAAACCAATATAGTGTCTTGGCTAGAGACGTAGGGCAAAGACCTATCCTCGACGATGGTCTTGATCGACATGCATAACTCGGCTTCCAAGGAGCCGAGAAGCTGCAGTGCGACCTCGCGCGGGTCCCTTGACTGTCCCCCTTTATCACGCGCAGCCACCATTCGCTGAAGGAGAGCCTTCTTCACATAGTGCATACCAACCGACGCCTCACGTTTGCGCCGCAGAAAGGCGAAATTCCCCTCGACAACTTTTTCAAAGATCGTGGTATTGACATCCTTAAGAGAGGATACCGCCAAGACATTAGTTGACTTCAGCATTTCGCGGAAGGCATAAATCGTGGCCATCGTACGTGCATTTCCGCCAACAATGCGCATTTCCTCTATCATCAACGCAACTTCGGCTACACGGGGATGCACCACAGATTGCCGAGGCATAAAATGCCTTCTTTGTATGTGGTTATTCGATTGCATTGCCTGCTTCACGAGCGCATGAAGCCTTCTACGGGCTTCCTCAACGTCTTGTTCCTTAGTCTCAGCCTCTTCGTCTTTTTCCACCTTGTCAGTGTTATGTGAGGTTGAGGTGAACTTTCCTGCTTTTATTGGCGATGACGCTTCCGCTGCAGCTGATGCGGAAAGAGGGTTTCTAGTGATCCTCTGCGCTTCGCACTCCAAACTACCCTCCATCGAGGTAATTTCCTGCAGAAGCTGAGCCTCCTCTACCTTTGCCTTGAGAAACTCATCCTCATCTGGCTTCAAAATTTTCAACTTTTTCTGCACCTTATACAATGCATTTTTTCTCTTCTTGAGCTCCCGTTGGATCTTAATAGGTCCTCTAGCATCCTCTGAGTCCTGACCTTTAAAACGCATCTCCGCCAGCCGCTTTGCCTCCTTCTCCCGTCTTTGGACGTCCCCAGGGTTCTCTGGCCCGGGAGCTTCAGGGGGGGTTGCCTTCACAGCTTGGGAAGCGGGCTTGGCAGGTTTCGGGCCCTTCTTGCTTTCGTTGGCGTTGTCATCCGCCTTTGCAGCCTCCCCAAGAGGGCACTTTGGCCTGTTTTTTTTCTCATTTTTTATCTGAGTCATTTACTTCAATTGCTGTACCGATTTTGCTGATAAATACAAATCGCACACTGCTATATATATATAATCTATTTAGCAATAGATAAATCTGAGAGCCTACTTAAAGGATGAAAATTGTGAAAGAATAAACAACAAAATTTTACTCAAATACATGAAGTTGATTTATTCTTTCAGGCGAGAATAAAAATAAAGGTCTGTTAAATGTTTGAAGTGCCAACAGTCGGAAAACAAAATGTTACGAAGTGCAGGAGATAATGTTGGTACAATTAAAAACAATCGCTACAATCCGGTGAGATCATTATCATAAATGAAAATGCTGAAAACCCCTTCTGTATTTATGTCCCAGCGTACTCGCAGTTCCACAGAACCGTCGATATACAGTGATATCTAAAGAAAGCTCTTTCTCCAGATAAATAGGAATTATAAAACAGGGAAAAAGATGCACCACATGATGCGGATGGACCCTCCTATTCTCCTTTGAGCTTTCCACTCTTGAGTTGGGATAAAAACGAAGTATGAAACCCTAACACGAATTTAGTAATGCATATATGTGTCTGTATTTTTATCTTCTGAGTACTTTGAGTTAACATCGTTTTATTAATATACTTTCCCGATCCTGTTATACAAGCTTACTTCTCCTGCTTATCTCCGGTAGTTCACTTTCCCTTTTAATCCTGTTTCTCTTTTTGTACGAAACAAAGCGATAATAGCCATCGCGTTAAGACAAGGAACAGCGGAAGAAAAATATTGATCAATTACTGAAAAAAGACTGAAACACTCTAAAAGTAGGCAAAAGTACCCACTACGACTCTAATAACTAGTTTATAAAGTACAGCCTCGGCACTCCGTGCATACACTAAATATGCTTATATAAAAAGGAAGCTAATTATTTAGTGAGCTTTGAAATGCTCCGGCTAAACAAACACACAAAGGAGAACAGAATATCAAACAACCCTGCCTTTTATGGCATTTTTTGCTTCCACACTACTGTTCTTTACATAATTCGTACCGCGTCGAAGTGACTAACTAGAACCTTTATTCTGTATACTAGCATTATACTTTAAAAGTCTACTGTGTTTAGGCACTACAACGGCCCTTGGGGAAGCTCTTTTTTTAAACCCCAGTACTCCGCAATTGCTCTAGCTCTTTTTCCATGGCGGAGATATTCAAATCGTTAAGTTTCTGTTCGTATGCAGCTTTCTTTCTAAGCAGGCGGATTTTGCGTAGGCGGCTGTCATTGACAGAGTTGAGCTCCCTTTTAGCTCCATGAATCGCCCGATTGATGGCATCCACTTTATATTCCATTTTCTCAATCTTCGCGTCAAGCTTATCCATGTGAACGCAGGCCACGGCATGCAAGTCATACAGTGCATCAATATCAGACACCAACAGATCCACCACCTCAACATCAACGCGCTCCTCGTTACTGGACTCGTCCCCAGCGACAGCCTCTCCAATAAGCTCTAAACGCTTCTGAGTCTTCGCTATCTGCATGGCGCGGTGTCGGATGGCGGCATCATTGCTCTTGAGCTGGTCGTCCTCCCGCTCCAGGGCCTGAAGCGCGACCTGGAACTCATTGTTAGCGCTTTCAAGAAGCTCTACCTCCGGTCGGTCGTTTAACTTTTTCTCAAGAAGACTATTCTTCGTTTTTTCAGCGTGCTCCAATTGAATCCGTTTCCCGCGCAACTTCTGCAGTTTAGCTGTTTTCTCCGCTAAAACGCTCAAGGCCTCCTGTTTTTGTTCCTGGGCGTTGACAGTATCTTGCAATAAGGTAGAAAGTCGCCAGAGTTCAGTGGATTGATTGTTGAGTTGTCTTTCCAGAAGCTCACGTTCACGGTACATTTCTACCAACTCCTGCAATTCATTTTTGAGCTCATCTAGTGCTTGAGCGTGCTGCGCGTGCCTCTTTTCTCCATTCTCGTTCGAAAAATTGAGCCTCATCAATTCCCCGTATTCCTCCATGTGCTGGATATCATTCTCAAAATTGCTTAATAGGGACATTAAACTTTCCTTCTCAAGCTGCAATTCGCGATGCTTTTTAATGCTGGACTTTGTATCGCCTACCTTTTGGTTTATTTGATCAACGAGATCTGGGAAAAGAAACGTAAGTTTACTCCCTTGCGACGATCGATCCATGCACTTGACTCGCTCCAAAGAATGGGAACTCTCTTCTTGCAGCGGATTCCCCTGGCTCTGCCGCTGAATTTCCTCAGAACGATTTTGGGTGGAGTCACTGAGTATCACATCGCGCCTCGTTGCCTCCAGACTTGCTACCTCTTCGCGCAAAAAAATGGCTCGTCTCTCCAAATCGCGGAGTTTCTTGCTGAGAACCGGCACCAAAGACATGAACCTCCGGTTTTAATAGACTCTATGAAATGCCTGCTGGCGAATAGCTTTCTTGGCGTTGCAAAAAAAAGACACGGACACAATAAAGGAAGATGATCAGGAAGTAAATTGACGCGTGAGCCTGCTAAGAAGATCAAGTTTTAGTATTAAGAAAAATATCCGTAAGAAAAACGAAGCTCCTATAGTTTGTAGGGACTGCGCTATCGTGGAATATAAATATGTTTCCGATAATGGTTTAGTTGATAAGAAATAGTGAAAAATAAAAATGAATGTAGATCAAAATTCATCATATTTTCTGTGGAAAAGGGCTACTTCGTCATAGCTAATACACACTCAAAGGAAAAAAAATTGCAGACAATGCAAATCTTACACTAAACAAGGGCCTCAGGAAAACCCTTAACTAAGTTGTTTTAGATGATAAGAAGGCAAAAGTATACGACACATATATATATGCTTACTTGTTGCTCGAAAACTGTACACACTGTAAAAAAAAAATGTGAAGAAATCAGTCTGAGGATTCAGTATCCATTGCACTGCAAGGCTGAATAATAATGATAATGATTTGTGGAAGGGAACTCTGATAAGAATTCTCGCAACGTAAAATTGACGGGGAGCTGGAGAGGACTACTCACTCTTGTTTTTATTTCTGACACCAGACTTTGAGGTTCCAGAAACGGTCAGCGGCTCTTGAGTCAAAGTAGCCGAATCCTTTCCTGGAGGGCTGTTCACTCTAGCCTCAGAAAAAGGGTCAGTTGTGGGCGGCAAGCCGGGAGGACCAGAGCCATGGGAGGAATCAGCCTCGGTGCTATTAGCTTGCATTTCCTCACTACGATTGCGCACCAGGCTTTCGGTAGGAGTTTTTGGATGCCCTTTGGTATGTGTAAATTTGAAGATATCATGTTGGGCAGTTACACCATCCTCGTAGATTTCCGTTGTGGTCTCCGATTCGGATACGGATTTGTTGTATCGCATCATTTCCACCATTTGCTCAAAGTGGCCGCCGGGATCTGTGAAGCCTTTGGCACCTTGAGATCTTGCCAAATCATAGCTAAAGTTTCTTGCCTCTTGCATTTGATGGCGCGTTTGCTCCTCATCGGCAGCCAAGCGATTATTGTATAAGGGAACTCCGTAAATCTTGTCGATACCGCGCCGCACCCGATTCCGCCTATTGAACCACCAGTACAGTTTCTCTTTGTTGGCCTCATCCTTTCCTATATCCGCAGCATACATTTTCCCATAGGTGCCTTTATGCATATCAAAATGTCTACGCCGGTAAGGCATCTTTTCGGGCTTTGCAAGCATCTCATCCGTTAGTTTTACTTCGCCGATTTCGATCTTCTCAATGTCCCGTTGTTTCAACATCTCCTCCAACTCACTCGCCTCAACTGTCCTTGTTAGTTGCTTCTTCTTGCGCAAACTTACCCCAAGATCATCCAGCGTCTTCAAACCCCGCGGCCTGTCGGTAAGATATTGCTCTTCTTTAACAATCTCTTCATCTGTATAACCAATTCGGCGAAGAATTTCAGTCTCTCGAGCACGTTCAAGTTGTTCCTTCCGCACTGTCAGATGCTTATTGGCGTCATCAATGGATTTGTGCAGTTTGCCTTTGTAGTTTCGGTACTGAGTGCGCGGAAGCTCGATGGTATCTAAAATATCCTGTAGGGCATGCCGCTCTAGCTTACAGTGCTGCAGTAACTCGTCCAAACTCATTTTCCGCCGCTCAGGTGCTAAGATCCACTGCAAATCCTCATCATCAATGCGGCCGCGCACCAAGGAGTAAGGTTCGTACTTGTCACGCTCCCAGGAAAGCGGTAGGTTACCTGAGATAATGGTTTGATCGGTTCTCACGTTATCTAGCATCTCCATGTATGTATTGATATACCATCGCGGAGCTGCATGGTCTGTTAGCTCCGTGCTATTGGCATCCTTGGATGTTTCCACATACATGAGAGGCTCTGTGTTGACGTCATCTTGTCGTGTGTTGATGCCCTGGGCTGTAAACTGAGGCTTCTTGAACTGCTCTTCGACAGATGCCTTGTCTACACGGGGCATTCGTTTCGCTACAAAGCGCACAGGGGCTTGGCGAGCAGGTCGAGAGGATGATGCCCCCATGAATGTTAGCCTAAATAAATAATATAGATCTATTATTTAAAAGAAAATGAAGGCTATTGAAATTCAAGAGAAAAATAAGACTAGTTGTGTATCTAAAATAAATTCTACTTCGAGGAAAAATAAATTTTAAGACAAAATGCAGAAGTTTTTCACCTTATCAAATAAAAGGTAAACATATAGTATGGACAAAAAAGCCATTAGATGGTCAGGTAGAGCGATTAATGCATATATATATATTATCCTGTTTTAATTGTTTTCCCATATTTTTTTCAGCTCGAGATTAATACTCATAATTATAGAGATAGCTAAAACAAGAAGGGAGGGAAACATAACAAAAATTCAGTAAATTTCAGAAAAAAAGATAGAAATTAATTTAAAGAAGTTCTCTATGATTTTGAAAAATGGCAGGCACATAGTAAAATGCTACCACTTTTCAATAGACACATATTATGAATGGTTTGGGCCAACCATAATCAAGGTCTTATGGGAGACGCCATCTCATGCCCTCACAGACCCCTTGGAAGCTGCCCTTTTGGCAACAGCCCTGTTTGGAGATGCTTTTTTGGCGGCGGGCTTCTTGGCGGGTGCCTTTTTGGCAACAGCCCTCTTTGAAGATGCCTTTTTGGCGACGGCCTTCTTGGGGGCTGTCTTCTTAGCAACAGCTTTCTTGGGGGATGTCTTTTTGGCGGCAACCTTCTTGGCAACGGACTTGACCACCGTCTTTTTCATAGTAGCTTTCTTAGCAGCAACCTTCTTCGGACTTGCCTTCTTGGGGGATGACTTTTTAGGGGATGGTTTCTTGGGAGACCCATGAGACGAGAGCTTTTAGGAGAGCCACTGGAAACACCAGAGTGGTCTGAAGACATGGCAGGAGTGAAAAATTTATTTGTAGGAAAAGCAAGCAGATGGTGCCTTTGTTACTGTCAAGAAGAATAAAGGAGAAACTCTAAAAAGTGTGCGAAAGTGAGAATTAGAACTTTGTATCATTTGTAATTACAAGGGTTGGTAGCATATGTAGTCTTAAAAATATTTCACACCTCTATACAAATTTCTAATTACTATTGTTAATGTTAATGCTAAAACCCCAGACTTTAGAGGGAAACATTTACACATTACTTTCCCATTTCCCTCTCATTTTTTTCTTGTCTCCAGTGCTTGCTCTTCCAAACGGTATCAGGTACAGCAGTTGAGTGCATTCAATTTTTTGGCCTTCTGTATTTTTACTTTCAGTTTTTTTCCGGTATTGGGAGTTTTTTTTTAGCTTCCTTATGTATAGAAAGAGGAAATTTAAGAATTTCATGCTTTACGCAGCATTTTCATACTTTTCGATGATTTCGTGAGATGGCCAAACACGTATCATTCCATCCTCTGCGCCAGTTGCATACGAATTCCCATCTGGAGCCCAGCGGATATGAAAGATCGGGCCGTGGTGTCCACGGTTAGATTCTAGCTCCGTACCATCGATATTAAACTCTTTCGCCTTCAGTTTTGACCCTGCCGCTACATTGTGCCCATCAGGTGAGAGTGAGGCACATTCCACACCTTCGCTAGTGGTAAAACTATTCTTGATCTCTAGGGAGGTGGTATCAATAAAGCTGATGCTCTTCTCATGGGCGGCAACTATGGAGTGGCGATGAGTGTACTCTAGGAAATTTAGGCGGGGAATCTCAAGACGCAAATATGGAGCTGAGACATCGCGTAAATCCCATTTTAAAATGGTATTTTCACACGATGTGACCATAGTGTTGGGATCGATAAAATAGGTTGCTTTGACATTAGTGGCGTCTGGTTCTCCAAAAGAAACCGGCTCTGCATCGTACTTGTTCGCGTCGTAGATACGAATTACTCCATCAAAGCATCCCGTGGCAATTTTATTCCCCATCCAATCGCAAGACTTGATGTATTTAGGATGATTCCAGGAATGCAACTTGTGTCCATTAACCGCATCCCACACCATAGCGGAGTAATCACCGCTACCGGTGACTAGACGTGTAGCGGCACTATTGAATGCGGAGCAAAACACTGCACCCTTGTGACCCTCAAACGTCCCTACCCAGTCACCAGTTTGTCCATTGCGAAGCATGGGTTTCGCGTCGTGGCAGGAAGTAACAAACCAAAACGTCCCGTTAATAATTTCACTGTAATTAATGTGACAGACAGGACGTGTGTGGCCAGAACAAAGTTTTACTTTTGTTATATCAGATGCATTATTATTGTTGCTCTCAGCTGCAGCAAGCACGGCTGTAGTTCTGCTTGACGGTACACTGTACTTAGTGCTCATGACTTAAAACGCCAAAATCGAGGCAAAGTTCAGATAATGGACCAGTTTTGAGATAAATACTTGTGTTAAAAAAACATTAGCAGGGGGAAAAGAAATGCATATTTCATTAAATTACAAATCTGTAATACTTGTATACAGGTCAGCATCGAATTTCCCATATGTGAACTCACACAGAAGCCCATACTTCTTGAGTATTTCAGAGTTATTAAAATAGTTAAACAGTTAGAAACTCTTACAATATTCATTAAAATACTATCTCCAAGTATTTTCACGGCACTTTTCTTTTCGAGGGTCATAGGAAAATATTCGTACTATTGGCAAATGCTTAAGAACCTTATTAAATAGTATTTCTTTTATTATTTACACACAATACTCACATTTTCACTTACCCTTTTATCAAATAAAGTATTTTTTCACAAATTCAGATAAGATATCCCCTTTAAAATTTTCTTAGATGTATGACTTATTCTCGTGTGCGCTGACGGGGAACAGCACGGAGAACATCATCAACACGCAAGATCATCTCCGCTGCTTCTGATGCATATGCTATAACAGAGCTCTTTACCTTGTAGGATTCTGTAATGCCAAGTTGTTTAACATCAGCGATATCACCCTTTATAACATCAATGCCGTAAGTGCGATCCCCTTTGAAGTGAGCAGCCTGCAGGCGTGTCATCAGATCATTGCTGTCAAGGCCAGCGTTATCTGCGATAATTGAGGGAATGGTTCGAAGAGCTGTAGCAAATGCCAGCATTGCAAGTTGCTTCTTCCCAGGAACCAATTTAGCCTTGTCCTCAACTGATTGCGCCATTAGAAACTCAGAACAGCCTGCACCGAGCACAGTGCGCGTCTCCTTAATGGTCTCAGAGATGACGCAGAATGCGTCGTGAATGGATCGCTCAGCCTCGTCCAAGATGTGACGAGATGTACCTCGAAGAACAATAGTGCACGCTTCTCCCTTCGGTAGCCCCGAAAAGCGTATCACTGTTCCCTCTCCAATCATGAATTCGTCGATGCGCTCAGCAAAGCCGTATTGAACGTTAGCTGTTTCATCAAAAGTCGAAACAACATCTGCACCAAGAGCCTTCGCAAGGCGTTCAATACCATCAAAATCTGCATGCTCAATGGCCATAATACCATGTTGGGCAAAAATTTCTTCAGGATAATTATAGATGAGCTGACGATTTATAAAGCAGTTGATGCCATGTTTTATGATCTTCATGCACTTAGCCTTCATCTTAGCTTTTTCTGAAGCCTCAACTTCAGCCAGCTCAGCAACACCTTCAACAGCAACCTTTGCGCCAAATATTTTGATCTTATCTGTGTCCATAGGAGTGTTGGCGACAAGAATTTTTGCGTTCTCAAGATAGCGAGGCTGACCGATTCCAATTTTTTTGTTCAAAAGAAATCCGGGCTCCAGGTAGCTGTCCCGCAATGTACCACCAAGCTTTTTCGCGATATTAATCATCTCAAGGTTCCCACTCCCCTTAAGGCGAAGAACAGCGTCAACGCAAAGTTTGGCAAAATGGTCCGATTCAACTGTGATAATTTTAGAGCTTAACGTAGTCTTAGCAATTCGAATAAGATCTCCATAGAAAAGTTCTTTATTGTCGCCATGGTCCTCAGTGGAGGCAGCGAGAGCTTCCTGCGCTGCTATGCTTGCCATGCGATATCCGTCGATAATTGTTTGCGGATGAATAGATTGGTCTAGAAGTTTTTCAGCGTTACGAAGCAGTTCACCGGCTAAAACAGTGACACTGGTAGTTCCATCACCGACTTCATTGTCTTGTGTATTACTCATATCAATTAGAATTTTTGCAGCTGGATTATCCATAATCAAAGACTTGAGAATAGTGGCACCATCATTTGTTACCCTAACACTTTGTGTTTGATCCATTCCCTGCAGAATTTTGTCCATCCCTTTAGGTCCCAAGGTTGTTTTGACAATGTCAGCCACGGAAATAGCACCCATGATATTCATCAAGCGCGCTCGCTCTCCCTTTTCTTCAGAGGCACCATCTCGTAAAACTTGAGAGGCTTGATTGGAGAAAAACATGGTTAATAACAAAGAAAAAAGTAAAGGATAAGCTTTGTTAAAGAAAAGAAGCGAGAAGAAAGAGAAAAGAGATTAAGGAAAAGAAAGCCGTCTATTTTGCCAGTGAATCATTTTAGATATGAATATATGTACTTATTGATATTGTATATGAACAACAAGAATAATGTATGTCTGGTTAGAGGATAGCATGTAAGACTGCTATTATTGAGCGATAATAATAATAATAATAATAATAATAATAATAATAATAAAGAAATAAGAAAATTCACTCAAGATGTAAAATATTATTTACATTTTGCATTACGAAATTCTTTCTATTTGATGCTTCAATTAAGCTCTGCAGAGAATATTTGATAAAAAGTAGTTCTAAGGATTCCTTAGTTTAGCATCAATTAAGTAAGCTAATAACTAACAAGGAGCAGTGGTATGTGTCCAAAGATTTGGTAAATATGTCTCAGAAAAGAAGAAGTTGAGTACATTCTTTCACGCAGCACATCACAGAGGCTTTTATACGAATTAGAACCTGACAATCATAACATTTTCCCTGTATCTATAAGAAAAGAAACGACAGAAATAAAAAATAAATATGATACTAAATGCACTGCAAATAAGGGCCATTATCCAGATGTTAAATAAATATACAAAAAATACTTGAAATAATAACGCGGAAGCTACCAAGTAAACCTGCAAGAATATGCATAAAGAGACCTTGCAGATTGTGGTTTCCTTGTTCATTAAACAAATAACAGAGCTATGCCTATGCGAATGCTTAGTGAAATCACGGAAAAATAAACGAATAAAACCGATTATATTCATAATAAATCTGATTACTGAAACAGAAAGCATGTGTGGCGCACCGATTTATAGAAGACCTATGATATGCTCAAGAGATTCAAAAATTACAAGTTGAAATAAACAAAAAAATGGGACTCTATTTATAAATGCTCCTAAAATTTCATACCGGGAATATCAAAATGGATGAGTCTTTGCATGCGACAACCATGATGAAGCGTGTGCGGCAAAAAAATCACACAGCGATTGATATAAAATCAATCACCATGTGGAAACACCCGAAATCAATCCCAAAGCGTCAACAACTGCATGGTAAACCAATTCAAGAACCACGACTAGTATTGTCAACAGTAAAAATATCCTCTTATTTTGCGCTTTTCAACTTTCAAGAAAAAAATTGCCGTTACAGTCACACTTAAAAAATACAATTTTTCAAGACTTCAAATATATGCAACTCTCTTTGCCAGACTATATACACTAATATACCACTTGGAATAATCATAAGCATCCTGAAATTATGAGAAATAAGAATCCCTTGGCAGCTCAAATTGTAAAATAGTACAAAAAAAGTTGACAAAACAGTGTAGTGAAGACGCATTGTAAAAGTCGTTTATCAAGTTGGTACGCAATGGCTACTGAAAATCCAAGGAAAATTTATATTAATAATAATAATACTTAAATGATTATCCGAGTCCAATAAAAAATAGGAATGCACAAAGCCAATGCACTCTAGAAAAGTAACTGCTGCAATACCACTCCATCACTGTCTTAAAGACATGTTAGGATTTGCTTGTAGAATAAAACGCGACCTGATGAAGGTAAGAGCAATGACCCCTAAACTTTGAAAAGCCCTTCAATGGCTATAAAGCCCGGCGTGCAAGGCATGGAACATAGGAAAGTGATAACAAGAGGGTAAATATCCAAAAAAGGTTATGATAATATCTTCCAGGTTGAGATAGTAAACAATAAACTGAGTAAAACAACACTAAACTTTGTAAAAGCTAATATTTCAAGATTTACTGTGAGAACTCCTGACATGAGTGTCTTCAAAAGCATACGGCGCAAAAAGTGAGACTCTACTCCCTTATCTAAAAAAAACGCTGATAGCAGCAAGACATTGCAAAAACTATAAAAAAGAGATCAAAGTTGTGCTTAATTCGTTATAATTCACAAAAGCGTTTAGAAACTGTACAACCATAGAAGAGGTCGCTGTGACTATCAAAAAGCGGACACCCCCTGTCAACACTATTAATCAAGGAGAAAAGAGCGTTATTGAAATGCAAAAAGACACCTCCAAAGCTATGTACTATCAATATCTATTAATAGAGATAAAAATTGGTAGAATTTTAAATAAGTTTTCTTCATAGCAGGTGAAGAAAGAAGTAATACTCGATAAAAGGGGACTCGAAATTTATCATTCAGGAAAAGTCCGCGCGCGGGGACAGATGGTTTTTGCAAAAATTACCACAACGCACCACTAACTTCAATGAGGTAGGTTCAGCGCAAATAATAAAAAACATGGGCTTGCTACAGAGAC
The DNA here is from genome assembly GCA_025388415.1 of Cynanchum wilfordii. Taxonomy (NCBI): domain Eukaryota; kingdom Viridiplantae; phylum Streptophyta; class Magnoliopsida; order Gentianales; family Apocynaceae; genus Cynanchum; species Cynanchum wilfordii. The sequence goes on along the minus strand of JAHSUH010000891.1, from coordinate 8,420 downwards.
CAAATTAGCGCCCCAACGCCTCAAACTAGCTGCGTGATATCTGATCCACGGGGCCAGGGCTAGTAACACTCATCTGCCCCCCCCGCCAGCATCTGCACAGAGAGGTGGGAAATTTTTCCAAAAATATTTCACCCATTGCATTGTGACTGACTGTGCCCCCTTCCCCTACACGCCAGGCCCGGTAAAAGGGAAAAGGGACTCATTCATCTTTTTTCCATGGGCACATCACATACCACCCTCGTTTCGAAGCCCCGGCGCCCCGGGGCGACGCATCCAGAGACATTACTATTAGTTAAAAAGTGTACAGCAAAAGTGGAAGTGTCTCTCCCGAAGGCGATTATACCCGAAAGAGACTAAAGGTGTTCGAGTAATAGATATTATTGTAATTACGGCTCACCTGCCTAATTCATCTGAAATTTTCGTGTGTTTGCCCCTAAAATATGCTTCTTTCCAAACAAATTTATTTCCCAAAGGTATAAAAGAAAGCTTCATGTCTTTTTTCGATCTCGACACAGAAATTCCATTTGACGAGTATAAGCGCCACATTTGTCGTCAGGCCTACTCGTACACTCACGCAATGCGAAATCCGGCGCGAATTTTTGATATCTCAAAGCGTGCGTTTGATCGTGCAAAGGGGGAGCTTCGCAGTGGAAGGTATGATATGGCACTTTTTTTTGCACTTAGGACGACAGCACTACTTGATCCTGAAAAATCCTCTGTTGATATTAGAAAATATTATAAAGGTGGAAGATTATTCTTTAAAGAGGTAATGAATTTTGTCGATAATGTTTTAAATGGTAAAGAATTATTTCAGCAGTATCAAACAATGATCCATAAAATAAGAGACAATGAACCTGAACGCAAAAAAATGATCGCATTACAAATGGAAACCGACATAAATTTACCTCTAGAAGATGACAGAAACATACATAAATTGAAGAGAAATCAGCTTATAAACAGTGAACACGAAAGGCTTGATGCGTTTCGGCATGAATTATTCGGTAACCACGCATTATCAAATTTTCTACAACCCCAGATAACAATCCGAGATTCGCCTACTCCATTGCAAAATATAACTGCAGTGCCAGGGCAAAGTAATATTTTGGGCAATAGCAACGTGCCTAAAATTGAATGTCCGGTCCCCACTGGATTCACTGAAACTGCAGTTCCTCCCTTGAATAGTGGTTCTGTATCGCACAGATGGTCCTTTAGCTCTTCTAAATATTCCGCTATACGGAGACGTGGAATTGTTAATATTGGAAATTCATGCTACGTGAATAGTGTTTTACAGCTCATCAATGCAACACCACTGGCAAAGTTCTTTTTGGGGACGATTACATGGAGCTGTTTTCTCAACGAGATAACAAGATTATTAGAGTAGTGAACGCTTTTGTGTTTATTATGCGAGAACTTTATCACACGGAGTCTTCCTTTGCCGTCAGTGCGTCAGCTTTAAAAGGTGCTATTGGAGTAGTTTGTGAAACATTCGACAACAATATACAACAAGATGCTAGTGAATTTCTCCGCGTACTTCTTGATCTTCTGCACTCTGGGCTGAATGAAAATGCTGATAAAATTGCAAAGTTTGAAGATATTGATAACATTACAGGTAGTGATGAGGAATTATCGCGGAAATACTGGTGGCAATATACACAAAATAACTCGTCCGTTATAACTAGGCTTTGCGCTTTTCAGGAAAAAAGTTCCGTCACATGCCCTTCGTGTGCGATGTCTAGCCGTTCATTTCAAACAACTTTGGGAGTAGAATTGCCTATTTTAACAGGAAGCGTCGTATCACTAGAGGATTGCCTTAGTGCCTACTGTGCGAAAGAATTTCTCTCCAATGATTCTCTTTATTTATGCCCCAAGTGCAAACGAAAAGTAAATGCTTCAAAGCAGCTTTCCTTTTTTTCAACGCCTAAAATTCTATTTATTACACTCAAACGATTTCGGAAATATGGTGATTTTTCTAATCTTGCGAAGGTAAATTCAGAGGTCTTTTTTCAGAACAGACTTGATCTTACACCATTTATGTCCTCGAATTTTCCTAAGACGAAGTTTTCATTAGCTGGTATTATTAATCATCAAGGAAATATGCATGGTGGTCATTACACCGCCGATGCTCTTGGAAGTGATAATATTTGGGCTAACTTTAGTGATGAGAGGGTTACCGTTGCGAATGCTCCTGATTTTCAACAGGCATATATTCTTTTGTTATCTGCAGGATTAAAAAAGAAAGTTCACGTTGCTTTTTCAGTTGCTAAAAAAAATAATACTGTAGCTGATTGTTGTCTATATATAGATATAGATACATAGGTACCTTTTAATCAATCATAGCCAGTCTTGAGTTCAAAACCTTTTTATTAAAAAGAAAACGAAATCCACACATATTTGTGCTGTAGTATTGTGTATTTTTGTCAAAAAAATTGATTAAGAGCGTATTAATTTTTTTTTTTTGCCTAATAGTATTGATCGCTGTAGATAGCGTTTACATGCTGCAATCTAGAAAAGCAGAATTATTGGTAAAGTATTACATAATGTGTGAAATGCCCTGGTCAGTTCCAGGTTCCATAAAGCAGCTTCAAACATTAATTTTTTAAAAATTACACATTCTCGACATTTGAATAGATCTCCTATTTTTTATTATGAAATATTATGAAAGGTTATGACGAGGAGTGATGAAATTGATGCTGATCACTTTTTGAGAGCTAGCTTTCGTAGTCTTAAAAATCTGCCGTAGAGTTCTAATAAATTTAACTTGACTAGGAAAGGTATCTTATTGTGAAGAAAATGTCCCAAGAATACAATCGGCGTTATTTTCTTCTTTGTAGAGCATCCAGTTCATAGAGTTCAATCTATCGAATAATATGGAATTTCAATGAAATATTCACTACTTTCCTCTTTTAAAAATCGCATTTCCCATTTTTTTTTTTGCATTGGTAAGTTTGTTTATAGCTAGCTAAATTTCCTACTATTTGCTTAATTTAGTAAAACCTTATTTACTTGGTGGATTTTATTTAACGATTCAGTAATTGCTACATTCACGTTGTCTGCTTTCCCCCCCTCAGTTTATGGTGCATATGGATTCACTAGTGTTTTGTAGCTCACCAGATATAATTGAAACGGGAGATAACGGTATTATAAGCAAGGATGCTACAGTATTCACATATGGCTCGATCTGGTGCATCTTTTATTAACGTTGCTTCAAGTATATCTAACCAAAAAAAAGCTATGTGTTTGCAAGAGATACTTAAGCGACCACATCTTAGAGTCCCGTCACTCTCACTCATACCACCGCCTCGTTGGGCTGCCGAACTATCTCGAAAAATTAAAACTGCATTCCCAGAGCTACAACTGAACCATCAAACACGCCAGCTCCAGGCCTTTATTCATCCCAGCTTTACAGCCCACAAAGTAGGATCTACTACAATGCGTCAGCTTTCTCCAATGGGAGGCTCTATACTTCTTCATATAGTGTGTCGATGGGTTTTTCGGACATTTGAGGATTTAAAGCGAGAAGAGGCTTCCTCATTAATAGCTATTTTAGTCAGAGATACGTCTCTTTCTCGTATAGTCAGAGATGTGTGGAGACTAGAAAACATGGTTCTGACCGACGCATCAGCGGATTTGTTTTCTCGCGAAAAATTGAGATCAGCAAAAGGATTAATGAAGTGGTTGGCTGTAGGTGAGAGGAATGGAATACCTGATCCATTTTTAGCCGAATGCTTAAAGGCGTTTATTACAGTTGTGTACTTGGAAAAGGGAATGGATTCTGCCGTTTTGTTTTGCTATAACCATGTTCTCACATTCTTTGAATAAATGTCGAAATAGTTGCATATACCTAATTTTAAACAGGCGTTTCGATGTCAACATACTGCATTTATTTTAATGATATATTTTTCACTGAGTTACTTATAGCTATTTCTTTTATTTTACTTAAAGAAGGAACCTAAAACAAATAGCAAGAATAGACTAGCAAAAGTGGTGTGAACACATATACCCTAATGGGGCCTGATCCAGATGATGAAATGGGTCAGGGTTCTACTCAGTTTCCTGTTTCTGATTGTGATGTGGAACTTCCAATTGTCAAAACTCGTGAGAAGCTAATTGCTAAAAAGCTGAAAATTCTGCAAGGGTTCTCCTTTCCTACTCCAGAAACACCTGACAATGATCTGAGCGGGGCCCTTGTATACATTGACACTTATAAGAAAACTCAGCAACAAACTGACCAAGATGTTGACGCTTTAGACTATTCGGTGATTGGGATCCCAAGTGATCTGAGGAACTGCAATGATCTTTTGAATTTATCATATGCTGGACTCGGCACTCAAGGAAGCTTCGCGTTGGCTGCCGCACTTCGAGTTAATAATTCCATCCAAACACTGATATTATTGAACAACTTTATTACGACTTCAGGTGCACTGGCCATTGTGAACGCTATTTCCGAGTCTCGAAACGTAATTGATGTAGACTTTTCTTCAAATCGTATTGGAGCTACGGAGATACTTCCAGGTGTTAACGCTTCACTGCGCGGGGGAGATGTAATCAATAAGCTTATTTTTTCTAGATCCATTATTACAAAGTTATCTATCAGAGACAATCATCTATCTGACGCCGACCTTGAAATTTTTTCTGAAACACTGGCTGAAAACATCACGCTGCAGCATTTGGATCTGAGCTACAACAAGCTGGGGCATCGTGGAGCAATAGAGCTCGCCAAGGTGCTTTCGCGTAACGCGGATTTGCGTGAGATCAATTTAGAATGGAATAACTTCGGTGCCACTGGGTGTCAGATCCTCTTGTCACAAGGTTTCTTATTAAACAACACTATCAAATTTTTTAATCTAAGCGCATGCGGCTTGGACGATACGTGTGTAAGTCTGGTCTCAAGAATCATTAGTGAAAATGCTACGGAGGAAATTATCATTGCCAACAATCGGATTACCGCAACCGAGCAGATTATGTTGCCAAGGGCATTGTAGTCACCACGTCTCTTACAACACTAGTGCTTGACGGTAACTATCTCGGTGATGATGGTTGCTTGAAACTCGTGAACGTCGCTACAAGTGGTGAACTCAAGACATTGACCTTGCTGAGTTTGCAGCATTGTGGTTGCTCAGCCGCGACCGAAGCACGCAGTCAAAAAGCCGCCGCGCCGAATGGAATTTGCATCCGTGTGTCCGAGGGATTCAGTGTCATCAACACTTTGTAGACTATAGTAGTTCATATGTAAATAAGAAACCATTATGCAATATATATATATATATATATATAAAAAATATTATTATTTTCGTTTAGCCTAAAAGAGGAAGCAAGAAAACGTACGCTATTTTCTTCACCTTTGTTCGAGGAAGAGATTTTTGCCTCCTGTCACTGTCACTATTCTTATTACAAATCGTTGGTTGTGTAGATTCCTTCACGTAGTTTTGTATAGAGATGGACAAACTTCAAACTGCGATTAATAGGTTGTCCGCGTTTGGTCTCGCCGATGAGCTGGAGGCTCGAAAGATGGCCGCTGAGCTTGAGTTTGTGTCGCAACATAGTGCTGCTCATTCACTTCGATTTTCTGAGGAACTTATGGATCAGTGCGTTGATCTGCTTGAAGAGCTTCCCAGGGCTTCTCCTGCTACGGGGGCATTAATCATGCTTTTAGCCAATGCATGCCTCATCGATGAAAATCTATCCCTTGCTTTTCGATTTGGGCTTCCCACCTTGTGTGTGCTAGTGCTTCAGTCACAGGCGCTGCTGTCAAATGAAACTCTTTTTTATGTGTTTGATCTCATAAGTACCCTTTCCTCAAGAGAAGAATGCGCTAGGAAATGCCTTCGTCCAGGGATTCCGTATGTTCTCCAAGCTATGAGGCAGCGAATGAAATCGTTAGATGTGTTGTTCGGTGGTTGCTTTTTATTAAGCATTATGACGATGTTGGATAACTCAAATTGTGAGCTAACAGTTCAGCGTGGAGGTATGCAGATTCTGGTTGATACCTATCGGTGTGCCTTGGAGTACTTCTCAGAGTTAACGATGAAGCAAACGAATACTGCAGAATTAGCGAAATCAACAAATAAAAGCATTTTAACCCATGTAAAAAAGGAAAAGCAGAGTGAGTATATGCATTTGTGCAAGGGCATTCTTCGATGGAGCAAAAATACTCTCCAAAATTTGTGTCGCACCGATAGCCCGATAATCGATGCGACATTACCGACCTTAGATTATGGACGATACGGAACAAGTATTGAAATGGATGATCTGAAGTGGACACTCGTTTTCGAACGCAGGAAAAGGAAAAGCTCAATGAAACCCTAAACGCATGCTCATACGTATTCTGGTTTATCATGTTTAGGTCAGAAGTAGAACTCTATGCATGAAATAAAATCGGTTGTCAGGGAGAAATCTTTTCTTGAAATTTTTTGTAGATTACTTGTGTATATTTATATAGCACTTACTGTTGAACAAACTAATAACATTGACGACACAGTTCAGTAGAATCTTAAGTGCATACAGCAGTGCTTAAGAAGGGATTGAATTCACTTTTCTCTCTGACTGGGATTAAAACACTTTAAGTGAAGCAGCGCAAATCGAAGAAATAGATCTATAATAAAATAAAACAAGCTCGCACGAAGGAAACATGAGTGGCCAAAATCAGCAGAAAACTATAGAGACCGTTCTTCTTCGTCTCAACATGCAGGAAGCGATCCCGAAGTTTAAGGAGATGAATGTCAATCGTATCGTATCTCTGAGAAAGTTAACCGAGGAACAGCTTCGTCAAGTTGTCCCAGACGATGCGATGCGGCAGAAGCTCAAGGAGGCTATTAACAGCCGTGGTAATCTGCAAACGCGCCGTGCGGCCGCCCTCGAGCAGCCTTACCCACCACGAATGACAGATGCTCACCCTATTGGAGGGGGGAATCATAATGATTACCGAGGGACCATCGTCCGTGGCCGTGGCCGCGGCGGCGGTGGTGGAGCTCGTGGACGCGGGAGTGGAGGACCGAATGGAGATGAAGCAATGCGACCTTGCCGGCATTACTTTGGCCCCGAGGGGTGTAGGTATGCCGATAACTGTCGTTATAGCCATGATGAATCCTTGCGTCAGCAGTTTCAGGAACATGACGCTGAGCAGTCGCATGCAGATGCCAGCCGACCGTCTTACGAGTTTTGTGAAGAGGTTACCATCCCGACGGAACAACTTAAATATCTTATTGGTATTAATGGAAATAATTTGAGGTCTATCAATGATAAATACGGAACATACAACGAGCGCTTCGTGACGGTGGACGATTCCAAGGAAACCTTTACCCTTAAATTGTACGGCAATTCAAAGGAATCGCTGCTGAATGCTGCTGCTGCGATGCGGAACGCGGTAGGTGAGAAGACCAGGGAGGAGCGGAAGATCCGTTTCGAGTACGTTATTAATGAACTCGATATCAACACACGCGCCGTCAAGGTTCTGGCTGCGTGCAACATTTTGAACAAGGATACCCCTCGCCATCTTTCAGAAGGGGTTTTGAGGAACATCATATCAACGGTTCGCTTTGTGCGCCCTCAGCGTGTGAGACACTTTTTCATTACCAGCACTAATGGTGATAGGGAGAAGCTTGAAGTTGTGAGCAAGATTATTTCGCAGCTTGACGGCGTGCAGGCTATTGTGTTTTGCGAACAAAAGCGTGTGGAATCGTTCGCCACTGAAGGCGGTATTCAGCGCCTGACGAAGCATTTCAACGGCGTGCAGCCAAAGTTTCTGTACCGTAGCATGGCAAAGGAGGTGCGAATGAAGAACCTAGAAGAGTTTAAACGTGGCACTGAAAACGAGAAAGGCGTGTGTCAGCGGCTTCTTGTGACCAATGAGGACTACGCCAAACTCGCGCGCAAAACAGTTATTCCATTTGTGAACCTTGTCATCAATCTTACGGTTCCGCGTGCTGAGTTCTATGTGATACAGTCTTTGGTAGCTGGTCGCCAAGGCACTGTGGGAATATCCTTCCAGTTCGTTAGTCAGCAAGACGCAAGCAAGTTCAAAGATTTAAGGCAATCGGTGAACTTTGAGGAGTACACTAACGAGGAGGAATTCCGTGAAGCCGTACTGCAGCTTTCCTATGATACTATAGATCACCAACTGACGCCACCAGATGCGGAACCAGCGGATGACTGGCGTGACCATTTGAATGATCCGAGGCCTAAGGGTTCTCAACATAATCGTCATTAATGGAAAGGAAAATAATGCATAGGTAAAGTGGCTCCATGAAATGAAAGAATTTAATGCTTTTTATTATTATTGATTTTTATACAAATTGTAGAGAAAAGTTGGGTAGGAGCGTTTTCTTTTTGGATATGGGATGGGGAAATGATATGATTCTGCGTATTTATTATTTCGCTTGTGCGCTTTGATTCAGCTAAGTCTAGAGTCTGTCAAGTTTCTT
>JAHSUH010000888.1:0-154283 GCA_025388415.1 Cynanchum wilfordii | reverse complement strand
TGAAATTTGTTAGTTTTGAAAATAAATACAAATTTGTAAATTTTCCTTTCTCAACTTCTCTGAGATTTTCCTAACATTATTGCAGATTGCCAAATACATGGAGAAACTCTGCTTAAACCATTTAGGACACAGAGGCAGATAATAGTGAGTTCTGAATAATCAATCCATCTATTTAGGATTACATTGTATTGCAAAGCCGCCTGGTTTCATGAAATATAATTTTCTAGAAGTTTCCTCATCATCAAGTTTCGAGACTTATGGTGAGAGGTCTCCTAGAAAGTGTCTTGACACGGTTCAAGAATCCTTTTTGGTATAAAGTTCTTCTAACACCATTTCAAACTCTTTTTACTCTGAACTAATAAGTTGCTGGTATTAGAACAGTATTTCCTTTTCTATATACTTGTAGAAAGTGCATGTCTATAGTATTGTAAATATTTAATAGAGAAGTTTTCTTTCAGTCAAATTATTTTTCTCATTATGGTCTCATTAGGCACCTCCCCAATCTCATTGCAATAACACTAAACAACACAAAACGAAAGAAACTAAGCACAAAAGTTATAAATCAATTGTGAAGATAAAGTCCCATGCATCTGCAAAAATACTTCACAGGGTCTTGCCGAAGGGTGCCAAGGAGAAGAGCAGAGAGCAGGGGCATATTTGAAGAGGAGACAACAAGAAATGTATCTAAAATACTTTTACATCTAATATTACAGTGTTCTAACAATTTTTGCAAAGCACCTTGATCTTTAGTAAATCTGTGCAGACACATATCTAAAGATGAACAGAGGAAAAAGGCAATAGTTCTAGGTTAAGCTAAGCAAAGCATTTCCTATGTTTTACATGAAATATCCTATTAATATACAAAAAAGATAAGGTGCTTCTTAATCTTCCAAAATGAAATCACTGCCTGGGTACAGGTGGTGTAGTAGGCTGATGGCTTTGGCCGTAAAACCCGATGCCTGGAGGTCGATAATACCCACCATTGGAAGAGGGCGGCTGCTGCTGTTGTTGAGGTTGCTGGGTCTGAAGCTGCTGCTGTTGCTGTTGTGGTGGCTGCTGAAGAGGGCTTGGCCTGGAAAATGACATCTGGAGATGTGATGGTAAAGGTGGTGGAGGTAGGCTACTAGCAGCATAACCATAAGGCATAACTCCCATCTGAGTGACGGCTGGGGAATTCGCCAGCGCCACAGATGGTGGAGGAGGTGGTGGAGGTTGCGGGAATGGTGACTGCATTTGGTTACCTTGGGACATAAGCTGCATACCAACAGATGGTGCAAGTGACATGTTGCTTACCGGTTGCTGTTGTGCAGAAGCAAAAAATCCAGAATGGTTCCCATCAGAATGATTCATATCAGAGAAAGATGCCGGTTTTTCTAACTTGGGCCTTTTATCGGGTGAACCAAAAGGTAAACTAGAGGAGAACCCAGCTGAACTTAAGCTACTACCCAGTGAAGCAGCTTCTTCTGCTACAAGAGATGAGAGAACAGAAGTAAGCATTTGGGCAGAGGATGTTGAAGCTGCTAGTTTTGCAGCTACAGCAGCTGCTGTTGCCTTTTTGCTCTCCTCATCAGTCAGCTTTGAAGTTGTGAAAGTTGCAGGATGCATTAGTGGAAGCATAGCGCTGCCAGTTATGTTGGCTTCAGCAACCTTTGTGGTCTCTATCAGGGGGTTAGCAGCCATTTGCTGTGAAGGAAGACCAGCAGACGATGTTAGCCTTTGCTTCATATATACTGCTTGGTCCATCTGACCCCGAGCAAGCTGCATGAAAAATAACAGTCACCAGAAATGCTAAAATTGTACAGAAAAATTTGGTGCATTGCATCAGGAGTTTGGATAATTAGCATAAAACATGAAAACCAAAAATATTGGAAAATTATTGGCTTTGTCTCCCACAAAGAAAAACCTAACAGACAATAGATGAAATATCAGCATCACATATGAAGGGACTCTGCATGGAGCAAAATAGTACCGAATCCCCTCTAGCTCTACACAGAGGAAAAGAAAAGTTCCAGTGGGCTTTTGATCATATCTTACAAACCATACAGACTTCCATATTCTGAATCCATACATCCTCATATTACGATGTTCCAAAATGTTTACAGTCAGCCCACAAGTGAGATAGCATTAGATATATAAATTCAACTCCTCTTTCTCCATCAAATAGGCAGATTCATGACTAGGTTAATTTCTATCTCATTCAAAAACTTAAAGCTAATAGAAGGTGGTTAAATTACATACTTATTAAAAATAAATAATGAGTCCGTCCTATACACAGCCAAACATGCAGTCACAACTTTTCAATTTTCCAGTAGTAGTTACAAGATCTAAGAACATAATAACAACAAAACCTATATGCACAGAATTACAAAGACACTGTGATTTATAAAATAATTTCTCTTCAGCAACCAAACTAATGGATATTGGTTTCTGTTTATGGGCCAAAAGCATCACAAGCTCTAACTGCTCAAGTGCAACATTCTCAACTACTAGGGGTTTATTTATAGATTGCAAATTTTCCTTTTTTCTGTAACAAAAAAGAAAATATTTTTAAAAAGCAATAACAAGATACAGCATACCAACTAATGTTATGGTAAATAATATGTATCAGCTTGCAAATATACCTATTCACAACCACAAAAGCACACTTCCAACAACAAAACATAATGACACAAAAAAATACAGGTCCTCTAACCTGCAATTCACAGCGTATTTCTTCCAGTTTTGTCTCCTGATAAGAAAATGTAAATAAAACCCTTAGAAGTACAAAACAGAAACTCCAACAGAAAATATAGAATGGTAAGAGCCATACTTGGTCTTCAAGGGCTTCCTTGAGTTGTGAAATCAATGCAACCCTGCTTGTTTCAACCTTTTCAAGTTGGCTGACACATTGTCTGAGTATGTTCTCCTGTTCCTGTATCTTATCCAACCATTCAGAAGCCTGAAAATTCCCTGAGAACAACATACAGATAAGACATTATCAGAAGTTTAACTTTTTGGACCATAGTACACATATTTAACCTGACAATGCATGATCGGCAGCAAAGAAACAGTGAGGTTTTCGTAGTATACTTAATGGTGATCAATCTCCTCAAATATTGATTTTGTATCATAGATAAGGTTCCATATAATAATTTTCAATGGTAAATTTTACATTTAGTAAGTAATTATTAAAAGCAGAGTACACTTTTAGCAGACTACAAACTCACCTTGGAAAGAAGATTTCTCAATGTCTTGCTCCATTTCTTTAACACGAGAACCAACGCCTCTACACTTGTTAAAAGCACCTTCTTCATTAGCATTTTCATCAAGCACCAACTGAAATGCAGATAAGATCTTTTTCTGGCAGTCCCCCAACAGCTAATTTCTGTGGTTGACAAGTAAAAGGAAAAAGAATGATACCGTAATGTTGCATAACAACAAGTAAAAGCAAAATGGAAAATGGAAAAATAAACAACTTAATTGAGACTTACAATCCTTAAAGATTGTGAATCTTTCTTTATGATTTTGATAGTACTTGTGCTTTTGCCATTGCTGGCTATAGGAGGTGGATTTTTACCAAGTATCTCATCTTTCAGATTTTGTCCTCTAGATCCGAACACTTTTCTCTCCTCCCAAATGTCAACCTGATATATAAAGGACTTCAATGAGTTAAAAAGAAAGAGAAACAAGTACAAACAAGAAACAATAAATTTCAGCATAAAAATTTCTGAAGTGAATAATTATCTGAGTCAATATTCGATAGACATGAATAAGAAACAGAATGATGAAAGGTATATCCATATAAGCAAAATTGATAGCTTACAATGGTAAAATGCCAATATTGAATGCTAGAAATAACAGAATCACTCTGGGAAAACTGAGAATATTGGACAGTCCAAGGGTTGTTCATTGTTTCTCAAGAAAGGGTTTTCCACCAGGATACCCAGTTATGGATTTATTTTCAGTTGGAAAGGCGCTTACCAGCCTAGAGGAAACTTTCTTCCCATTTTCGTCACCCTTATCATACACATGCTTGACAGCTGCAGGAAGGTACTTCCAAAATTCATTTACGAACTCACTGCCCTTACGCCTACTATTTTGTAGAATATCATTAGCCAAATAAAGAAATGAAACACGCTGCTCGGACTTTGCAGATTTGAATGATTTGTCCCATGTTTCAACAACCTGTTTCGCTTTCTTTCTGTGCAAGATGCACCACCGAGATAAAGCTGAGCAAATGTTAAAGAGAAACTAGGAAAGATTCTAGAATAAAAATGCACAAGTTTTATAAGGAAAAAAAAATGAAAGGTTAAATTTTCAACATACACAAAATAATAATAATAATAATCAGTAGCCATTAAGTTTGTCTATATTAACTTCAATATCAGATCATTCAATACAACAAAAAAAAAAAAAGAAATAGAAATGAAAAAATCCAGATAAACTTCCTTGAACTCAATAGGTCCAACACCTAGTATCATTAATTGTAGATGTAACCAATTTCAATTTATTTAGTAAAGAAGAAAATGAAGGGGAAGAACTTGTAGTCTGTTAAGGAGTTTTAAGATGTGTCTTAGTGCAGATATTCATCACTTTTACTTCATGAAGGATGGAGGGAAAAAAATAAAAATAATTCAATAATATCTTTCAAATAAGCAGCAAAGATGATAAAGTTAGTGTCATATATTTTTTAGAACAGGTTCTGTAACAATCACCTTTTGTTTGAAAACAACCCTTATTGGGCTAGTATATTAGGTAAAAGAGAATCTCTAAATCTAAGGAGATTGGTCCTCAAATTTTAGCCAACAACAAAATGTTTCTTTGAAAATAGCAGACATTCAGATAGACAGGGAATAACTCAAAGTATGCAACAAATGCCATAAATATTAGATGAAGCAGCCCAAATCGATGCACCAAGACAGCATGGATAAAACACAAACCTCAAAAGAATATTCATGGAAGACTGAATTCAAGAATTAATGAAATAATATTCTTGATAATACTGAAATATTCTGAATGCTTCAAGATATATACCTTAAATTGTACATGTAAAATTACCTTAAACATGGACATGTAAGCCCCACTAAAAAATCATCCCAAGCAAACTTGGAAAACTAGGAAATATGGTAGATGAGCACACACTTAATTAGCAAGGACTAGATAAAGAACATTTCCAAATATGCCAAGGCTAGTGGAATCGTTGAATGAATTCGAAAATCCTCCCATGTTATACATTTATGCTTCTTCCGTAAATAGTCTTCTGTTGCAAACCTACATGATAATTAATTAACAAGATTCCTAGTCCCCACAACCTCCTCCATTCTATTGTTGCCTTAGATAAAATCAGCTTTTACTCATAATAAATGTGAAGTTAAAGAAACTTTACAGTTCACTAATTTAAGAGAAATCAACAAATACAACTATTTATGTTTCCTAAGTAAAAAGTTGTTCCCAAGTAATTTTGATAGACTATATCCCAACACTTATCATCCTACAATTCAATACATGTATTGTACGTGTGCTACTACTCCACATACACCAAAGGAAAGGAAAAGAAAAGAACAAAAAAAAAAAGGGAAAAAAGAAAAAAAAAAAAAAAAAAAAAAAATCCATCACCATTCAAGAAGAAGCTCCATCTATCTAATAGAAGAGAAAAGGGGGAAGCTAAGAACAGAATAATTCAGTCTTGGGCTTCAAGCACCCTCTGTAGAATTTCAAACAAAGAAAAGAGATACAGCTTCTCACAAGTTCCAAAAAAATTGGGGACCATCACCAGTAGGTTAGGAAAAAGGAAAATGAAATATAATAATTAAAGATTCTGGTCAGCGACAATGGTCCAAAGAAGTATCTGCTATGAACAATTTGCAAGTTAACATCTGAGAGAAGGAAGGATTCTTTAGCAAAAGATTTACTACCAACAATTAAAAAATGAAGTAAAAGAACCAGAAGAAATAAAAATGCTGGGAAAAATTAACCACCTAGATAAAGTTTTGAAAAATGGGCTACAAGAGAAGCTAAATCAAAGAAGGCCAGGCCGACAATGCTTAGTGATGTGAAAACAGATTATTACAGTTCCTCAGTCCAAGATTTTTTATTTTTTTATCTTTTAACGAGAATCTTTAATCATCCTCTCAATAGTTCAGGGAACTGTGCAAGGAAGAATTTTCCGACTATGTATTTCTTTGTAATTTGGACCATGAGAATGAATAACAGGATTTTAAAATATAATCACCAGCCAAATTAGTTTATTTTGTGATAAAGAGTTATGTTTCAATCATCCCCTTGGCAATAAGATCTAGTCATTTTAGCTAGATATCGGTGATAGGTCATGTATATAATTTAAACTTCCATTGTTCACAAGTTCGTTTCAAAATGTTCTCCCTATATAGTTGTATACAGGCTAAAAACACAAGCATTATGATCAGTTTAGAGTTGAACTGCAAAAGAGGATTCACAAGAGAACTAGCCTATTAAAAAGAAACTTCTGGGTCTATCCTGTACCCTTCCAGAAAGATTTATGTTATGTAAATATTTTTTTCCCAGAGGTTTCCACAGGGGACTTAGACCCTGTAATCCCAAATTATTTTAAAGCTTTCATAAAAGCTTTTCCAATCCTCAGACCCAGTACAGTTGCCAGCTTCACTAAACAAAAAGTAGAACTGGCACAATCTAAAAATGAATCCAATAGTGTAAGTAACAGTGAAGAAATACTACGGATCCATCCTACTTTTATTATAACAAAATAACTTATTCAAGAACTAATGCAACATTCACAGTTTTCAGTACCTTATTTAACATAATTCAGTAAAACTGACACCAGGAATCACCTCTCTTAAAAGGATACACTCTATACATTGCTGAGAGCTGTTAAGTTTAGCCAACTTCTCAGACAATGACTGCCCATCAAATTCCTCTTCATTCATCCTGCCGTGCTAGAAGCTTTTGCAGTTAAAAATGTCTGTAACATTTGCAAATGGAAAAGACACAATGAAATTGTTAAACATATTTGACTACAAATAAAAAATAAAACGAATAAGGAAAACAGACAGCATCGTGAAGCAATGGTAAGCTGAGAAGCATCATTCTATCACCAGCCATCTAAAACACATAGATGTAGACAAGCATTTCTATACAAGATAATGATTCAATTAAAACTAAAGCCGAGAAGCAGTAACCAGATAAGAACCTGTTGATTGTATACTTGAAACAAATGTTCTATAAACATCAATAACTGAAACAATAATGTCTTGGTCAGCAATCCCAGACCTCCAATAGGTCCAGTAAGGTCCTCCTAGAAACCTACACCTGATAGTTATAACAAATACTATCCAAAGTTGTCAAGCTCTATTGCTCCGACTTTCAAGGTGGTAAATAATGTTAGAAGCTATGGTAGTTGTGGGAATTTTTCTCATCTGGATATCCAGGAAGTAGTGAAGAATGGAAGAATTCTGGTTTTTTACACAGAATGATCACATAGAGGTTGTTATAGTAGAGGCAAAGGACAAAGCAGGCTCTGAGACTGCTGAAGAATGGGAAGATATGTCATCTAGAATGGATTGTTGCGATTTTAAAGGCTGGATTAAGCAATTTTGGGTGGCATAAGGGGGAAAAATAGGTGGGTCATGGTCTAGGAGAGTTAGAGCCTGGATGAGATACTTTTAAGCCATGAACTTAGCACAATTATGTTAACTTTATAACCAAAATCATAATCCAGGTGTTGGTCAAACTTTAGAAATCACGACGAGTATCCATATTTGTCAAAAACCAATGTTGAGCTTTATTATATTATCACTGAAGAGAAAGAAAACGTATGTGATCAAACATAAACTATATCCTTGTCCAGTAAAGAAAAAATATACCACAAAACTTATATCCCAGTCACAGGGTCTCAATGTACAGTTCAGCATTGGGAAAACAAAAAATGATTTCCTTGATGTGGCCCACAGGTTATCCAATTTACCAGCAACAAACAGTGTTTTACCAAGCCACATATTAAAGAGCACAAAGATCTAGTTACAAATGCATCAACTGACAATCCTCAGATAAGGAAATTAACACACACCCACTTATCTTGCTCTCCAGCATAGCCTAAAGGCAAAGTCGCAGGACTTCTGACCTATATAATTTATCCTAATAATTCTAGTACTCCAGCTTGAAGACTTTCAATTTACTTACTCCACCACTACTTAGCAGATTTTGTAAGTTGTTTGGAAACTTGAATCTCATATCTACACATTGTTTGCTGAATAAAACTTGAGCCTACAGTCAACCAAGAATCAGAATCCACTAACCACAATTGGTTAAACTTCAATTGCCTTGATCACATCACAAGCCAAATAATGATCATACCAAAGTAACCACTTACAAAAGAAAAAACAATGGTTTTTAGGGGTAAACAAAATGGAAATCATAAATTAGGGCTAATCTAGGTTCTTAAAGAGGAACAAAAGCCAATGGCCATTCCATGCAACAAGAGTATAAAACTCACCTGGCATAGGCTAAGAAATAGATTCCATAGACTATAAATCTAAGACTTCCTACGGGTCCGGGTTATGACAATTGGTATAAGAGTGGATAGTCAGCCCAAACTATGAGAACTAAGTGCTACACTCGAGGGGTGGGAGCCACCTCTAGAATCCCGGACGTCCACTAGTTGATCTTAGGCTGAGTCCAATTATGTTCGGTTGGGCCCTAGCGAGGGCGCTAGGCCTTAAGGGGGATGAATGTGATACCCATCCCACATCAAAATGATAAGTAAATATGTAATGATATAAGAATGGGTCTAAGTATTCATAGTCACTCGGGTATCCTTTTTTGTGCGAGTGAGGACAACACTAAGTAGTTAATTGTGGAAAATGAAAACCCTATATTTTGTATTATCATAAAAAGAATAAGCACATACTACCAAGGTTTCTCTAGGATTTTGTTCCGCAACCTTTCTCCTCAAGTTGGAGAAAAAAACATCCTCAAGTTTCAAAGCTTTTTGTTATACCTTTTTTCTTTCTTACAAAGTCTATGACATCCATCTTCATTCAACTCATCCTTGATAGTCTTGTCAATTGGACAACTACACAGTTAAGTCTCCAAAACATTAGAAACAGGCTCTCTCAACAGCTGCACTATAGAAGTGACACAGCAAAAACTATGCCACACATTATCAAAATTTGATTCTTCAACAATAAGATTTTGGTTCAATGGAGATTCCAGCTCAAAGAAATAGGATCAATGGTGAAACTGGCATCCTCAAGTTGCTTGTTGGGGATTGAATCTGATCCTTTCACATGCATCAAACTAAAAAGCAGTTCTCTTTTAAAAATTATATTCAACTTCTAGAAAAGTAAGCTCCATTAGAAATATTGTCAAAAACCTAAAGCTCAACCTTGACTTAGCAGCCAAATTTTCAGCATCTCCTCAAAGATGATGAGAAGAAGGTGTTCAACTTCAGAACATCATCCATCATCTATGGAAGCATCAATAGTGGAGAACTCCAATAAATATCCTTGCTTTCCCACTTATCATCTAATGATGGCTAGAAACAGACATATTACCCATGATTACCTAATTATCTTCATTTACTCATTTGTCAATGCTACACAAGGGCCAACAACAATTTTCAATAATATGCTGAACGAGAATAATAACCATAAAATAGGCTGAGTCAAGATTAGAACACAAGATCCTGCACTTATACCTTGTTATATTTTGATGCAGGACAGATTTAATACTATATTAATTTTTAACTTTTTATACATTTTAGGGTTTTGTAAGTATTTTACTAAGCCAAAGTATTTTAGTAAGTATTTTACTTATCAAAAAAAAAAAAAAAAAAAGTATTTTACTAAGCCAAAGTTCGACTTTTACTTCTCTTTTTCCTGTTTTGATATATTACCCTGCATCAAATTGGTATCAGAGCTAAGGTTTTGGTTATTCCCCATGGTTATTCAAGGTAGAAGAAGTGTGGAGAGCAAGGACAGCAAGGTGATATATTGCAGATGCAAAGTATGATTGAACATCTCTCACGAGAAATTCAAGTCCTACAACGTAGGAATGGTGCAGAAGCTAGAACGGAGATACTATAAGGTAACCATGATTTAGAAAATCCACTGGAAGATGATTTTGAAGAAGTGATAGACGAGTATGAAGAAAATCCATTCCATAATTCCATGACTTGTGATCAGCTTGAGCATGGTGGAATTGTGGAGCAGCTAGCAAAATCTCGAGTCTCACGTTATGGTCCAAGAAGACCAGCCAATAGCAGATTCAGCATGACAGAAAATCAGTAAACAAATCCAACAAATTCAGGTTATATGAATAATAAATCAGACAGAGGAGTTTCCTCCTACAAGCAGAAATATGGTAAGAACAAAAATGGAAAGTAATGGCAGAGGAAGAAAAGTCCTGTTTGTCAGATGAAGTAAAAGGAAGTTGATTCTCTCACAACAAGACAAATTTTGGCTTTTAATTCCCTTTTCCTGTTTTAATATATTACAGTGCAACAAATTTCTGTCCCATAACTTTAACACAGCATTTCCAACTAAGTATTCAATGAAAGATAAAGAAAGTAGCTGCCAGGCTCACTGCTGATCTAGAAATTCTGTTTGGGCGCATCTATCATGAGAACTTTCCCTTGAATATCTATCTCTCTAATGCATAGTCAATTGAGACAATGGTCAGGAGTAGCAGACAAACTATTATGTACCTATTTCATTCTTATATTCATTGTATGAATTACATAAAACAGGAAATTTATTTAAATCAATTAACAAATTGCCTAATACAGTTGAGAAGTATCTAGCAAAATTATCCCAAGCTTTTCAAAAAAATGTTTTCTGTTTTCAAAGTTCAAAGCTAACATTAATTTTACTCCCCTTTTTTCTTCTTTAATTAACTGTCATTTTGTTTAGTTGCAAAGTCACTGACCAAATACTGCCTAAATATAATCTAGGGTTTTAAATACAATATATATACTTAAATAGTAAGGATTCTAAAGGATTTTGTTCTTCATCACTACATCACAATCACTATGGTATATGATTCTATTCTCAGGGAACATATAAGTAACAAAAAAGGAACGTTTTTTTAACACGTTTCATTAGTGTCCTTTGCATAAATTTGCCTTCTAGACCACGAAAATGCACATGAGAAATTTACTGAACAGACTTCACAAACACAATGTGCTCGTCTTTTTTCTGTTTTCCTCTTTCTTTTACTCCATTTTGGGTCCTTAAAGACAAACTATGCAGATACATAAGGGCTAAAAAAAAATTAGATTGCTGTATAACTCTATGAAAAGCTATCAACTTCTTAAGCTTCTTAAAAAAGAAGAAATAATAATAAAAGGAAAGGAAAAAGTTACCTAATTTCAATTTTCCTTGAGCACTCAAGAAACCCTGGAAGAACACAAACCAAAAAAAAAAAAACAACTCAATTAAAACCCAGAAGTAAATAATTATGTTATCGATAATATGAAAAAGAAAAAGGAAGAAAAAGAGACTTAACCTTATACACAGCTAACTTCCATAACCCTCAGTTCCCAAATAATTTCCAGAATAGCCCTAAAGACATAAAATCTTCAAAATCAAAAGAATGTTAAAACCTTGGCAAAGGTGCAAACATATGCATACAAAACACATAAATTTAGAGAGTAATTAGTTGCGAAAGAGTAGAAGAAGAAGAAAGAAATAGATAAAACCTGTTGGTGGTGACGGGCGAAGCAGAGAAGGGAAGAGCCGCAGAGCAGACCTCTAAACTGATTGGGATTATTCTGATGGTCGGGAAAGGGGAGCGGTGAAAATTAAAATCATTTTTAATATATAATTAGAGACGACAGCAGGGAGAGGATGAGGGAGAGAGAGAACGTGGGCCACATTTATGTGGGACGCCTCCCTCACCCGTCATCCGTGGTTGATTTTGTAATTATGCACAAATTATTTGGTTAACTTGGTAAATTCACCACTCTTGTTTTTTATTTGATTTAATTGCTATAATTATAAATTATGTGTAATCAAATAATAATATGTTTAAAAAAAAAATTAACAAGGGAACTTATAAATAAAATATTAAAAATTAAGGCTCCATAGTTTTTTTTTATCGAAACCGGATATATCTATATTAATAGAAACACATTGTACATCAAATATAGTGATCAATAAACCTTATTCCAGACTGAAAGAAGTTGTAGAACAGACCTAAGACTTCTTTCAAAGCAATGACATAAGGATCTTCCAAAAAATGACTACTGCCATAAACACCAAGCAGTATGATTGGACCAAATATAATGGACAGTTTGTCGAAACACATAGTTTCAACCATTGTACCTATCAAGATTCATACATATCCATCGCACTACATCCGCTTCATCAAAAAACATTGAGTGCATCCCAGACAACATGATGTACCACACCCCGCATGCTATCTTACAATCACGAAGAACATGAAGTCTAGTTTGTTCAACTCCATCACACCACCGACAAGAGGGGGATTGCAGGATACCATGTCTCCACAGCAGAGAAGTTGTAGGAAGCGCTCTGTGAAGGCTCGTCCATACCATAAAAGAGGCTCTCGTAGGGCCTTTAAAACACAATACACGCTTCCAAGGTACTTGGGTCTGCAGAGTAGTCGACAGCAGCAGGTTTTGCCGAACAGATTTGATAGAAAAGCTTCCGGTAGTGGACTGGGACCAAATTGGCCTATCCAGGCATAAAGGATCTGGAGAAAGGTTTACAAAACCCATAGTCTCTAGCGTACTCCAAGGGAGGAAATCAAGAAGCGTCAGAATCTTCCATCCATTCGTTGGATCCCAAAACCGCACTATGGGCTTATTCAACATTTCGGGGGGCACCGGTTGGATGCACAAGTCCAAAAGAGGTTGATCCCCCAGCCATCTATCCATCCAGAACAGTGCGCAATGTCCATTACCAACATTCCAACGAATTCCACCATACACCAAAGGAAAAATACATTCCAGTGCTCTCCAAATATGTGAGGCACCTGTTACCTTTTTCCCCGTAGCTAGTGTCGTCCAGCCACCATACTTTGAGTTGAGGATGCAGCTATTGAGATCATTCGGTTCACATATCATACGCCATAACAGTTTAGACACCAAAGCCTTATTTAACGTTGTCAACCGAGGTAACCCCAAACCCCCGTACTTCTTCGACAAACAGATTTTCTCTCAAGAGATAGTATGTTGCTTCCTAACTCCTTCAATCTCACCCCGAAAGAATCTCCTGCCCATTCTTTCCATTTGCGAAATCACGGTCCTAGGAATCAACGCAGTTTGCATATGATAAATTGGGAGACACATGAGTGTTGAGATAAGTAGGACTGTTCTGACCGATTTTGAGAGTAGCTTCACCTTCTATCCCCCAAGTTTCCTCTCGGCTTTATTTAAAAGAAAATTAAAATGTTGAACTCTCTTCCGACCATGCACCAAGGGTACACCAAGATATGTGCCCAAATCTAGCGTTTGTGCTACTTTGAATTTCGAACATATGCAATTCCTCGGATGTTGTGGGGTATTTGGAGAATACCACACTCGGGATTTCCCGCGATTGACACGCTGACCGAACATTCCACGGAACCGAGCAACTACATGTTCCATCGCCCGAGCCTGAGAAAAGGAAACCTCTCCGAAGAGAAGTAAATCATCCGCAAAAAAGACATGTTGATGCTTGCGATAGTATACTCCTTCCCAGTAAAATGTTTCTCCTTGCCTTCTAATCTTCGAATTCTTCTAGGCGATGAAGTGTCATGATCACATTGAGTGCATCTCCTTCAACTTGGATTGATGTCAAGTTGAGAAATTGGGCTAACTTTAGGAATTGGATAGTCGTTTCAATTTCAGCACAGTAAAAGTTATTTGAGACAAAATGATTCACCCAAACTCCGAGAATAATTTCATGATAGTTTCAAAGAATTACACCTGTGATTGTTCTTCCTTCGTTGTATGTAGCATCAAAATTCAGTTTTAATTCGCCCTATGATGGAGGTATCCACCTCACTTGTTGAAGCCATTGATCTCTCATCCTTCGTTTGTGTTGGGGTTTAGGTATCAACCCAAATCTCATATCCGAAGATGAGACAAAAGTTGTCTAAAATATAAAGTGTTCTATATACTTGGAAAGGAACCCAAGAACAAGAACAAAACTGTGTAGAGGGTGCCCATACAATACTTGTGTCATTTTTATATTTATAACTATTGTTAATATTAATTCATGTATGATTTCTTTATCAAGAATAGATATATACATATTAAAAAAAAAAAAATCTGATAATTATAAAAGTACTCTCGTTACTTTATCATAAAAGTGCATATGATACACTGTTTTTACCCTCAATTAATTTTTACATAACTTACTATTTGTGTCAAACCAATAGGAAGATTAAATTTATATATATTTCCATTTTTTAGATTTTTTTTTTTTTTTAAAAAAAAATATACATTTAGATTGAGTTCAATATTGAAACTTTTGGGACATTAGTTTTTGGATAACCTTTGGGACATTACTTGTCATAATTAAGAAAACCAAACTTTGAAAATTTCACAGCACAAATTAACTAATTAAGCTAAATTGATTGAATTTATTTTTCTTGAATAAATTTTGTATATATAATATATATATATATATATATATATATATAATTACCAATAAGCTATAAAATTATTCTCTAGAATTCTTTCCTTTATTAACCTTATAAATTTGTTTGTAAGAGCATTTTCAAAAGAATATTTTATATAGGATAAAATATTTTTTACTCTATAAGCACAATCTAAGTCAAGATGAGACATTTTTACTCTACAAGCACAATCTAAATCAAATTTGAATTAATCGAACTTACTGATTTTAAATATCAAATAATCTAACAAGGGAAAAAAAAATCGATTAAACACCATGAGAGAAGCAAGTAAACCAGATCTGAGCTTTCTATCTTTGTTGTTGCTGTTCTTTGAAGCATATTCTAGTTTTTTGACTCGGTAGGAAAAAGGAAACAATTCTTAAATAACTCAGTTACAGATAAAAGCCAACTAAAACTATATAGAACTCTCTCTCTCTCTCTCAACACGTCCAACCCAAACTTTTTTACAGTGGAAAGACAAACCAAAAATGGAAAAATGAATTATCAACCTAGACACCCCCCCTCCCCTTATTTTTCTTCATTTTTTGGGTCAGTTGTTCTTGGCAATGGCAGCCTGCTTTGCACCAACAGAAAAGAATTCAGTAATCACCTCCAGAGGCATGCCCTTGGTTTCAGGAACCTTCATGAACACAAAAATCCAGGAAATGATGCACACTATAGCATATATGCCAAAAACACCACCAAGACCAATTGATGAGAGCATCACTGGCAGGGTATAGGTCACAATGATGTCACCAACCCAAAATGTGAGGGCACATATGGCGATACAGAGACCGCGAACCCGAGTTGGAAATATCTCTGCACAAAGTATGTTAGGAACAGGACCAAATCCCATCACAAAGAAGCAGAAATATAGCACAACACTAACAGTTGATACGGCTGCATTTGCCACCTTCCCCATATTAATAAAACTACCAATCACTAATACAACGAGGGTTATAATTAGGACAGGAATCGTGTAAAGCAGCAAACTCCTGCAACAAAATAACAAAAGGACGATCAATGGTTACTCTCCTTATTAGATGGTGCTTGGGAATCACTATTTTGATCACTTGTTAAAAGAAGAATAAACTCAGGCTTCCTCCACAAACAAAATCAATTTCAATTTTCAAAAGCATAAAAAAAATTGGTATCCTGTTGACCTTCAAGCTAAACAAATTTCACATCCCTATACTCAGGCAATTAAATCTCTAGAGCAAGAACTTACCTTCTTCCAGTTATATCCATGAGTCTCATGGCAATTGCTATAGAAGGTAGCATCAGCAAGGTAGTTATGGCACTAATAAGTAAGGATGCCGAAGCAGAACTAATGCCCATTTTTGACAGAAGAACCTCAACACCAGCTTGCTCAAGAATCTGAGGTGTGTAGTAAAGTACTCCATTTATACCTGAGAACTGCACATAAAAGAAGTATATTGGAAATAAATCAAGCCAAAAATGTTGACGCTACCATGATATAAGCAATTTGTAGAAGCCAGTAAACGTAGGAAATTTTCTGGTGAAGATTTCCAAGCAATACAAAGCGGATATAATTCTAGTGACTACCATGCTATAAGCACATAGTATCAACAGTTTCTAATGGCATGAAACTAGAAGTTACAATCTAATAAAGAAAGTGAAGCACCCAATTCAATCCAAATATCAAAATAATAGTTTAATAGTTTTAATTGTTTACAGTCGAAATAATAGAAATCCACTAGTTTCATAAGATTGGCTGCTACCTGTTGAAGTATTTCAATTCCAACTCCAACAATCAATGCATGCTTGACTCCTGGTACAAATAAGTCCTTCCAACTTGGTCCTTTCCCTGCAACTTCAGATGGGTGGACCATGGCAGGTCCAATTGATTCCTGGTCCAAAAGCTCCTTAGAATAAAGGGCTGGCTGACTAACTAATGCAGCAGCCTGGATATATTCGCCACCAGCAGGTACATCACCACTAGGAAGAGAAACTATAGATGCTCTACGGGACGCAGGGACGCCGCCCTCATGTAAATAAATTCTCTTAAACCCTCCTTCCTTCTTTCCATCTTCACCTTCTCTTTCTGTCCATTTCCATGCAAGCTGCCAACCTCCACCAATGCCAGTACTACCTACTGGCTCCCCATTGTCTGCTCGAAGAGCACTGCCCTGGCTCATGCTCAGAATGCTTCCATGTAAAGTAGGTGCACCCATATCTTTTTCCATGCTTGTAGTCTGACGTGATATTAGTGGGCTCTGCAGATTGTCATCTGATTCCTCCGCAGCAACATCAGATGCATAGTCCTCTCCCTCTCTAGCAAGGCTCTCTTCATCCCATTCTTCATTCCTAGGCTGATTTCCTGCTACACTGATCATGCTGCCTAAGTGTGGAAAATACATACTACCTTTGCTTCCAGTATCTGGAATTTTTTCATGGACACTACCAAAAAGGGTTACAAGAGGGTCAACAAAGGACATATTCTGGTTCATTAGGCTTCCTTGGCGAGATGCTAAACCAAGCGCACTCTGTCCTGTGACAGGTCGGGCAACCCAAGAGAGTCCTTGTTCTGGGCCATACAGCTTTATTCTCTCCTTCTCGGCACTAGGTTCCTGATCTTCAGTTAGCTCATCAGCTGGACCAATTATGTATTCTTCTATAGATGTGTCACCCCCAATGCCAAGGCCTTCAACTAACAATGCCATCTCACCTGCTCAGCAAACAAAAGTTATTAAACTTGGAAAATTGCAAGCACCAATCTAGTTGATCCGTTCCCAAATATGAGCTGATTGGGAAAAATTAAACGATTCAACAGAAAAAGCAATTATATTTGTCTAATATAAAATCTTGAAGCACTAAGTAAAAAGGAGGAGAACAAAGAAAATAGAATCTGATATCTTAAAAAAGCTTTCCAAGTAAGCACCAGTTAATTGCTTAATTTGCAATCTCTTCCCCTATTTAGGAGTTCTCAGTACTCCATTTGGTTTGGATACATGGTTAAATAGAATCTCACGAACAAACAAAAAAGGTTCTAAAAAGAAATTAGATACTAAATATCATAATTGAAATTCATAATGCCATCATTTTAGGGGGGGAGGGGGGTGGTTGAAGTATTTAAAAAAAAAAAGAACTGATAAAACAACATATGCAGCACATCCAATTAAAAAGAGCAATGAAATTGAAGGATATTGGATGAAACCAAACTCATTGGAATCTAGTGAAAAATCATCTTTTGCAGAGTAATTATAATTTAAAATATCAAAGTGGCAAGATTTCGACTTAGACTCCATTGACTGCCATTCATGCATATTCTCAACTTTCTATTTGAAAATGAGCTTCAATAACAAAATTTTATAAGAACTCACCAGCAACATCTTCCCTTCCACGGAGTCTCTGCAAAACCTTCTTTGCCTCAAGCATTCTCCCTTTGCTAACAAGCCATCTTGGAGATTCAGGCAAATAAAGTACAGCCAAAGCAAAATAAATAATAGAGGGAATAGAAAGAACACCTAGCATCAATCTCCAACTTGGAGAACTCGTCAATGACATTCCAAAAACCATGCAGTACGAGGCAAACATTCCCATGGAACCAGTGAACTGTGGTAAAGTGTTTAACAATCCCCTTATTTCAGGGGGTGCTGTCTCTGATATATAGATGGGAACCAAAGTAACAGCCAAACCAATCCCAAAGCCATCAAGAAGCCTTGCCAAAAGCAGGACATAAACATTTGGTGACCAGAACATCACAAGACCACTGATAAAGTAGAAGACAGACGAGATTATCAACAAAGGACGTCTACCCAGCCAATCAGCAATAGCACCAGAGAATGTAGTAATTACGGTTGCACCGATCAGTGACATGGCCACAATTAGACCTTCTACAGTAGGCTCGCTTTCCAAATTAAATTCTCTCTTTATGTATAGAACAGACCCTGTTGTTTTTAGTTTTATTATTATTATTATTATTATTTTAAGCAGTAGAAAATAATTGCTCCAGTTCACAAACCAAGAACACTCAAATGAATGAAGTAAGAATCACTACTACAGAAGAGCATGCATCTCAGAGAAGATATTTGAACAAGCTTGTAAGAATGACAGTTTAAAGAATCTACCAGCAGTTAAATAAGAAGAATTACAGTAATAACTCCAGTATATATTACAAACAAGAAAAATGAGAACATTCATAAATTTACCAGCAATCGTTGCATTATCCCATCCTTGCAGTAGATTACCGATGGCAGCACCAATTGCCACTAGCACTGCACCACTCATCTTTCTCCGGTACAGCAGAAATTAACCAAATTTGATAACCTTAAAGCTTAAAAAGAAAAAATTAATCGAAACATTACCGGAAATCAATAAACTCAAAACCCATCAAATGGGGTTTCAAGAACTACTAGTTCCCAGACAAACCCCACTTCAAAAAACATATAAAAAAGAAGTCATAAATCGGAAAACCATGCTTAGCAATGAAAAACAAAGCTCCGATTTTTCAAAGGAATAGCAAACAATTACCTGAAGCAAACTCAGAAGAAGAAGAAGATGATGATCAAGAACTAAAATTAAGTAGCACTGTCACTCCAGTGAAGTGAAAAATGGTAGAATTGGAATCAATAATTTTCCTGAAAAAAAACCAAAAAAAAAAAAAAAAAGAAAAATGATGAAAGAAAAAAAGGAAAACTTAAAGGAGCTTCTGGTTCAGACCAGTAAGAAAGAACAATCATGAAAAATGGACAAAAACAAGTGAACTAGAGCATAAAGGAAAAGTTAAGGAAATATAGATATTATTTAACTAAAAAAGAAAATATAAAAGAAGAATTTAATGGTGTCATAAAATTCTCAAAAATTGGAGTTGCATAATTGTATAAAGACACAACTGGAAACGCGACACCTGCCTCCTCGTCATCAAAATGTTTTACCTTATTATAATATCTTGAAGTGAAAAAATCGCTCACTTGTATCTAAAGATATTCAGCCTTTTGGGAAGATTTTTTTTTTTTTTTTTTTCAAAGAAATAACTTTACCAATTTCACCAATTTAATTTTTTTTTCTAACTTAAAAATTATTATTTATAAAAATATATAAAAAAAATTATTAGTATATATACTTTAATTTACTATTTTTAAAGATTATATATAAGGTGAATAAGGTGGGAAGAAGGGTTAGTTAGGGCTAGAATTTGAGAATTGAACGCCAAGCTACACAAATATATTGTGTCCATTTATTATTTTCAGGCCGAAATTATTTATTTATTTTTGAAAACTGCTAGTTAATTTTTTTTTTTTTTTTTTTGATAAATGGAAGATTAACCATTAACATCATCATCATCAGCCAAAGGGTTTACAGAATTCTCATCCCTGTCACAAAAAACAAAAGCAAGGAGAGAGCTAAGATTTACATTACCAAAAAAATTAGAGTAGAAAGCCCACTTGGCTAGATTATGAGCACAGCTATTGCCTTTCCTGCCAATATGTCGAAAATACCACAGACAATGTCTCAGTAAAATATCTTTACCCTTTGCCATAGATTCACCAGCTTGTCAATCCTCATATTCTTTGATACCATGGAGAGCAAAGACAACCCCTGATGGAATCACTCTCAAATTCTGCCCTTTCCAAGTTCAGTTCCTCTGTCTTAACGAGAGCTTGTACTGCCACTTCCATTTCCGCACAAAAGACATTGAGAGATAGGAAGTGGCTAGTTAAAATTCTATTAAATAATATTATATAAGATTAAATATATCAAAAGTTAAAACATACTATATTATCATTTTTCTTATATAATATTATTTAATACGATTGCATAAATATATTTAAAAAATTAATTTTTTTGAGAGGTAAAAAAAATATTTAATTTAGTTGAAATAATTTTCTAAAAAAAAATTAATTGAAAATATTAAAAAAAAAAAAAAAATAAAGGTGCTGAAGGAGGTAGAACAAATACTTTTAAAAAAAGAAAATTAATTATTTAAAATATCTTAAAATTTTTTAAATTTTATAGGTCAATAATCAATTTCTTATTTTATATTGAATAAATAAATGTTCAACTAATTTAAATTAACGTAAAAAAATGCTTCATTTGTAATACATTTTTTTTTATTGTGTCTAACGTATTACTTATAAATTCAACTCAACTCACGTTACAAAAGACTTATTTCAACCATAAGTTATATGGTTTTGAAAATCTTTTTATCAACCTCTTTTGGATTAATTTAGTACTAGATACAGAAAAAGATGGGCACCTTCCCCCCCCACCCCACAACAAAAATTAAAATAATAACAATAGTAATAATAATAATTCACTTGTCATATCACCACCCCTCAACAATAATTGAATGATTCATCCGATTGAGCCAATATATACATGTGAAACATTTCATATCAACAATTAAATCAAAAGCAAAACAGTTAAAAAGTAAAGAATTAATATAACCTTCTACTTTGTCAATGACATTTCATTCTCATTATGAAATTTTAGAGCATAAATGGTCACTTTCGAAACTCAGCATTATTATTTTTTTGTATGAAATATGAATGCAATCAACTTTACAACCTTAAAATTCAAGAATTTTTTCAAGTCCAAACAAGAAAAAAGAAAAAAGAAAAAAGAAGGAAAGGGACACCCGACCCACTGAATCCTTGCACACTTGGTCTGAAATGAAAGCTAGCAATTATAAGTTTTTGTAATAAAATAATATAAAAGATTCGGTAGCTTTTTTTTTGGTCATAAGATTCGGTAGCTTTACTTATTATTATTATGATTATGGCTCATGTACTATCTTCCTAAGTTAAAGGTGCACAATGACAGAAAAGTGCTACATATAACGTTCTTACAGGTGCCAACACTAAACATGGGAAGAAAAGAAACGGAAGGGCAAAAATCTAGAATCCAAGAAAGTTTTAAGCAGCTAATGGGATATTATTCTCCTAAAGTAAAGAAAAATATATGATTAGATAAGCCATTCATAAATTAACTGAACATATGAATTAATGTGGGGAGCAGAAAGTAAAACATATTTCAAATCTAAACTACATCCTGCAATGGGAACATGACAAGGTCTGTTAAGATGTACCAGAAAGATCACCCTCAGATTTTGCTAGATAAAAATGGTGTTAAACTAGTCAGAGAATCAAGGTTGAATTCTAGAAAATTTTAGAAGCTGAAGCTATAATATAAGCAAATTAAATCAAACAAAGAGAGAGAAACAAAACCAAAAGAGATGAAGAACTCTTGAAGTCTCAATAAGAAGGAAGATAAACCATATGCATGAAACCTAGAACCTCAAGGAATGTTCTCACTATAGGTTTGATTGCATAGACAACTATGATTACAAAGAAAGTATCATAGGCACTTTGTTGATCAAATGAAACATCATACATAATACAAAAGAATATGAAAACAGATATGCTCAGATTTCCATGTCTAAACTTCTTAAACTATAAACCAACAGGAATTAGGGAAACTAGAATATGAAAATCAGTTGCTTGATAACTAAAACTAAACTAGAAATATTCTCATCCCCTGAAGTATGCCAAACTAAAGCTAGGCCTTTTAAAGGATTCCTCTTCCCTCGCCTGTCATAGACTTTAAATATTTGCTGCCTCTTGACTCTGTCAATTGCCTTTTTGGCAAAACCATGGTAAAGATAGCACCTCCATCTATTTTAGTGAATGGTCTCAATCTCAAATCTCATCAAGTACTTCAGCTAAAAATGATCTTCGCTTTTTGTACACATTAACAGCATGGCATTAATTGATTCAGAATCTCCATATACCATGCAACAGATTACATTGTCCGACACCCCAACAATGGTATCAGCTAATAGTGCGATTATTAAGCTTCTAGCAGAAAACCAACATTAGATCCTGTAAACGCTTAAAAGTCTTACCTCCACAAATGAAATGCCCCCCTCCCGTTTCCAGCTGTAAATAGCACATCTTATCAATGAGTTAACATGAGATATTCAGAAGAGGAAGATGGGCTTATTTTGCCACGGTTGATATGTGGGCATAGGAAAAAAATAGGCATTCAAAACAAGTACATGTTCGAGCATCATGTTGCAACTCCAAATCCATTTTTGGATAACTTTTTTCAGGGTTAATCAGAGACTTAGGCAATTTCACGGCGAGGATAGAGCGCAGGATAACCCCCCAACTTCAAACTTTGAATAACTTGAGCCCATGCAAGAATTTCACTACAGTAATATTATTTCAAAGGATTTAGCAATGTTGTTTACATGTCAGTCCATTTATGATATTCCAGGCTAAAAGAGGAAGTAAGAACTTGTTTCCAAGCCTTAGAATCTACAAAAGGTGACCCTAGACAAACCAAAAGTAAGAACTACACTGATGATAGTAAGAAATGAGAATGGAAAAAAAAAAAATTGATATACTCGGTCATTTCACTATGATATGCAAAATGTCTTTCTAGAAGATATCAAATTTCATGAATGCAACAACCTCATATATTCAGTTTCTCTAAGGCCATCTGCCAACTTTATAAAATTACAAAAGAACCAAGCTAAGAGAATTTTCTAATTTTATAGAAACCATATAGCCCAGACTTCCTTCTGTTATCCAAAGCATTTTCTAAAAAAGCTTTACTTAACATTTTAGAAAAGGTGTTGAAGTGCCATACTTTTTAATATTAACACATTTACACCCAGGCAAACAGTATATCAACTGTTTTGTACTTTTAAGTGTAGAATTCATAATAGGGAGGCCAAATTCAAGAAAAAAAATCTTAATAAAGGAGCTTGGAAGTAGCAACATCACGTCACTATTTAGTAACACCTACTTAAGAAATGACTTTACTACGTAAAAAATAAAAAATAAATTATAGCACTGCATAAACAAGAAAAATGAATCAGTTCATACTGGAAAAATGAAATTCCCCAAATAGACTATAGGATAATCAAAGGTGAAATCAGTAACTCTCTTATCAAATTACAGAATAGTCACTGCAATTTCTCATTTACAGAGTTTTAGCTTTTTGAAAAATGATGATACGATAGATTTAGGATAGGGCTTAGTAGCAAGGCAAGTAGGTATGTTCTCCGGCTGCTCTATCCAAAGCTTATGATCAATGCCACCAGATTTTAGTTTCTCAGACAAATTGACAATCTGGGCTTGACCCTTCACTTCAAGAGTTACCTGCATTTGATCGGTTATCCTTATCTTTAGCAGGAGCGGATTGGTAAAGCTTCAATACTACTGCTATGGAAATTTAATAGATATGAAAAAAGGGAAAACGCCATGTTTTGGATATCTTCCCTATTACATCATTTCAACATTCTTTATAACGTCATAAATACGAGACTCCAACTTTAATCACCCGAAATACACATTGAACGCCGAAGTTACAAATATTTCAAGTCAAGAATGCAAAATTGTTGAAGGACTAACCTTATGCATAGAATCGAGATTGGAGGCATCACAGTACTGCAGAGTAAAGGGATCGTCTTTGTGAGACCAAATGGCTGCAACAGAAGCATGACAACCCTGCGTGACTACGCTACCCAGCGGCCAGGTATCAATCAGGTCTCTCCGCAGGACCACGTATTGAATGACGGTATCAGACTCTATGCTACTTCCCGTATCTTTACCGTCGGCGGCAGCGGCGGAGACAGCGGACGCCTCCATTCTGACCTTGAATCTAGAAGGAAAAATGGGACGAACGAGTTGACCTTGGGGCAATTGATACGATAGTCCCGCTGAAAAACAGCGAAGAGAGAGTAGCGATGCCATCACAGTTGGAGAGTACGTTCAATGAAATTGATGCTTTACGATGTCGTTTTTTTTTTTTTTTTGCCCCTTTATTGCTTTAATGAATAATGACAAAACTGCCCCTCAGACTATGCAAACTGTAGGTCATGAACAAATATAGCACCAAACAAAACATAACGTGCTTCAATCGTATTGAAGAAAAGAATGGATATGTTTCAAAACATTGAATTTTTTCAGTTTATAGTGACTTTAGAAGAACAAACACACATCTAAACCTAATTTTTAATCCCTAAAATGTTATTATTTTCGTCTCACAATAAAAAAAAAAATAACATTCTAATAAAAGTAAGTAGCAGGGATTATATACAACTTTTCATCCTTATTATCAATCAATCAGAGGAGTTGCCAATCATCTTCTTGTAGAGAATCCTCCTCTAATTCACCACCACCTACAGGGAGTCCTCCTTCAGAGGTGCCCAAATGTGAAAACTCTCCAACATCGTTAGCATTATTTGCATGAAAATTCACTGAATAGGAAGATTTACGAGTCTGAAAAATAGTAAATAGTGGTGCACCATTTGATTTCTCAGCTAGCTCAGATGCCCTTGAACAAAAATCTTCAAAGTCACCTGAAAAAGAAAAACAAAGAGGGGGATAATGATTGGTTCTGCACAATGCTGGTTTTTGCACAATTTATTCTCTGGACTAAGGAAATAAATTAAGCTTACTTACCTTTGTCCCTGCAGTAGAATCCAATAGCCAAGGATGGATCTATTGAGTCGAGAGGAAACTGCTTTACCGTGCTGCATAAAATAATAAAAGAAATTACATTCCAAAAATAAAGACAAAAAAGGGTGGGTAGATAGAAAGAGTTCACAGCAGAGAATTACTTGCTGTGATAAGAAGAAACATCAGCTTCCAAGTTGCCTTTCTTAACATCAACCACCTGACAATTTCACCGATTATTGCAACTTGAACAACAAACGTAAGAACTAAACAAACTATATCTTAAACAAAATTAACTAGCTTTAACATTTTAAGAAGAATCCATAAAGCATATCAAGTTATGGCATTTTAACTACAATTCATGTGCCCACGTTAATCAAATAACATAAGTATGAAGATATATCAATTGTTTAAGATATATGCAACTTGAATAAGAAAAGGTACAGTAAAAAGAAGCAACAGAACCTATACCTGCTGCACGTCATGTGGATCTAGATAAAATGCATTATTCTCTTGCATGCCGATGATGTAAGTTGAAGCACCTGGTCTACCGCCCAGAATACCAAGGCTCTGAGGGAAACAAAAAGTAGCACCCAGCAAAGGAAGATACCTATACAGGAAAAAAAAAAAAAAGAGTTAGTTAAAACAAACATTATGTAATTGAAATAAACAACATGAGATTGTAGGCACCTTCTAATGAGCCCTTCACATGTTTTTGGGGCAAGCACATTAAGCAACAAAAGGTGAGAATTCAAAACAGCACGAAACATAAGTACTTATCCTTGAGAATTCAAAAGTCACTTCCAATAGTTTCAACTTTTTAAGCTTTCAAATCGGCTTAGGTCAAGTTAGTCATTGGTCTAACAAAACTTGCAAAGGAAAATATTTCTCAGTCTTCAATTTTTCAACTAACAAGAAACTTTGAAGTGCACAGTTCATTAAAATCAGCATAAAGCCCCCTTCATGAAATTTCTGTCATTGGATTAACCATACACTTTGCATGTTTCTAGCAAATCATGTACAATGTAAGCATCTAAGATAAGAAATACTTCTTCCTAAACTCATAGAACACAAGTACAAGAAGTGAAATCGAGCCTACCCATTTGATCCCCATAAATGCTAGGTAAACTTTATCATATAGCACTCTCCAAAAGGCAGCACTATGTTAAACTTCAGCAGACATATGCAATCTAGAGAAAAAATTGACAATATGAATCACCTTTCCTCACCCCTGTCATATAGATTTATCGTCATCTCATGTCTTCGCTCCAAAATACTTCTATAAGTCAGTTTTACTTCAGAATATCCAACCATCATATCATAACTATGACAAAGACATACCATTTAGACAATCAGTTTCAGTAATATCTTGAAAATAGACTTTTTTTAGTTTCTCTAAAATCAAAAATCATCTTTTATATACATTTCGAATCTCTAGAGCATATTTATTTACAATGGAACAAGACCAAAATCAATTTCCGTAGAACAATCATTTGGGTCCAATTGGACAATCATTTTTTTCAAAATATTGTATCTATATTTTAGTGGAAAATCAAAATAGATATACAGAGTTTTTAAAAAAATTTAAACATTTTAATTTGAAATTTAAATAGTTAAATATTAAAAATATAATTAATGAACTTGAAAATTCAGTTAAAAGGATTGGGCAAATTTCTTAAAAATGCTGATTTAAATGGAGCCTTAATATCTGAATGGAATGAATATAATACAGCTTGCATGCCCGCACACCTAATACTCCTGCTATCAAAAATTGAATATTCTTGACTTGGAACAAAAAAACTAAGGAGATCCTTTGACTGTAAGCTAACATATTATCCTTTCTTATTTGTTACATCTAAAAGTTTAACAGAAGAGTTGAATTTGACCTTAACAAAACCTGTCACGTGTGAGCAGAATACTTTTGACAAGAACAATAATCAATAAATGAAGATAGAAACACGAGTTCAAAGATTCTGCCTCATATAAAAGCATAAACTAGTAAGGGCTTAACAACTATCAGTATATCCTTTATTACTAGTATAATACGACACCATGTAATAGTAGAATATTGATCTTTTTAATTATTAAATATATTATTAGTAGAACTTTAGATTAAAAATAATTTCATTTCAAGAGAGTAAACATTTACTTCATAATGTCCCATATACGAACATATAATAGAGGAATTTCATTTGAATATTGCCAACATACATCTTTCTTTTTTCTAATACTTAGGTGAAAATCAATTAAGAATTACATACTTCTACAAGAAGCAAATGATTGAGCTGAATCAAATAAAAATGTACCATTTAAGCAATTTAGGCTCTATTTCACAAAATGTAAGAAGTTTTAAAATATATTTTAGACATACTTTGTAATAATAACTTTTTAACAAATTTGAAGACAGTTAATTAAAAACATAAAGATAAACCTACAACACTATTGAATAGGTATTTGATTCATTGTTTAAAAGGACTTTGAAACAAATCCACTACCTCAGCCAGATATAAACATAATCCTCATACAATACCATCAGTTATTGATTAAAAACCTATTTATTTGTAGGAAAATTTAAGATTTCAACTAGCAGAAAAAGAAAAAGGATCATAAGACTTCCATTATCATGTGAAATTAAACAGGAAGAAGCTGGCAAACTGGGACAGAGAACTTTACTTAGGGAGGGACCACAAAATATGAAATGTAGTTTTGACTAGGACTCTGTGTTCAGCAATTCTTAATAAAGCTTCAATAGTGATACAAATTAATTTCAGTGCCAACATCCAAGCAAATAACTTCAATAGAGGAACATTCACAAGTAAATAAGATTTTGACTTCTCTACAAAATAAAATTTTACCATATGACAAACAAAGAAATGAGAACCATAAACTCCACGTTATGCAATGGATACATAACATATCTCATTCTTCTAGTTCAAAGCCAACTGAGAATAGACTGCATTTTCAAAAGATCCCTTAAGATATGTGCTCTGTGAGTTCTAATTCCAACTTTATTTTTCTTGAAGAGAGATTAAAATAACACAAAGACTACCTCTGTTTTCCCTTAAGCAGAACAAAATTGATACGAGCATTTAGAAGGCCATTAGCTATGTTAGAGCCATAATTAAAAAATCAATTAGTATTTTAACATCTCAGATTCAGAAACCAAATACCTCTTCCCTTTTCCTAATTTACACATCAATATTTACTAGTATTCTTCTTGCAGGGAAATTCTTCCCACATAGTCACTATGAGGAGAAAGGTTGAATATAAATTTTCAAAGCATTCATGCCAAGATAATTATTCCATCAGATTAAATTTCTAATTTAAAGATGGTTAATGAACTCCTAGACAGGACAATTCCATAAAGCATAAACACTATCTTCTTAAATAATCACTGAATATGTCGAAGAAGCATGAAACGTAATAAGAGCTTAATAGAACAGATAACGTAAACATACCTCGGGTTCGCTTTATCAAGTCCAAGGACCAAAGGAACAAGTAAAATAATGGGTGTCCAATCAGCTTGGCCGCTAGAGTGTTCAATGCAATACTTATTAATGTCCTCGATGCAAAGCGTCGGAGCTCCACCCCTTTCACCATCTTCATCACCAGACACAATATATATACTTATAGATGACACAAGGTCCCCCATGAAGCTTTCCTTCTGATTGCGTGCTAAAGCTTCCCATGTGCGACACATTGCATATGGACCAACCCATGACCCTGGAGAAAGGCCATAAGCTTTGCCAGCTCGAAGAAGATTATGTATGGAATATGGAGATGATTCAGAATCACCAAAGAGTTGCAATATCTCCAAGTAATTCTGTTCCACTGGCTGCAAAATTAAAAAGGCATTATCCAGTTTAGGCTAACACTAGGTAGTATCTAGTAGTAATCAGCTAAAAATTACAAAGGAATAGGAAGGTCATTTTAAAGAAATAACAAACAAATGCAAACCAGAAGTATAAACAACCTTATTCATTGATTTTCTCCAAGATCTTCCTAGTAGATGGAAAAGATATGCCTGCCACAAGGAAACAACATTGTCAGAATCACACAATAAGATGATGGAAATTACAACTAAAGCAAAGGCAAATAAAAACGTACCTGTGCTATAAGCATCTGGCTACTTCGAACCATGCAACCCCAGTTCACATCACTGGTATACTTTGAGTCTTCTATAGGAGCAAATCCTAAACATACAAAAACCAAAAGAATATTGGAACGTCTAAAGCATCACACTCACTACAGATTGAAGGGATACTCAAAAAAAGCATACCTTTACGATATGTGATCAAAATTCTTGAGGAGAAATCGTCAACAAAAGAAGCAAATCCTTCAGATTGTGCCGGATCAGTTGAATCATCTTCTCCAATTTTATAGCAAATACCAAGAAGCCAAATTTCGCCCTTTGAGCAGGCAAACCCAGTTTTATTCAAGCCAAAAATTCTCCTCATTGAGCTACTATTCATCATTCTCTTAACAGTTGATGCCCATACATAACTCTTCGAATTACAAACTCTACTTGCACCTTTTGATTCACTAGAATTCTCAAACAATGAGAAAGCAGACACCAAGAAGCCCGACCACAAAGTAGGCTTGTGGAACCTACGGCTGCTTGGCCCTGCCTCAGAAAACGCAGAATTCACAATCCCAATAGAGTTATCACTTGGGGTTTCCGAAGAATATTCTGAAGTCGCAGCAGTTTCATACAAATCCTTCATTACCTATAAATCTATGAAGATTAAATTGGCAATATTAGCCCTAAAACCCAGGAAACAAACAAATTAATTAAATTTAAATTATAATATATAAATATTTCCAAAAAAACAATTTTTTAATAAAAATTAAAAATTAAAAATACCCTGTAAACAAAAACACGGGAATCGATCAAATTATTAATACCTCATGGAGAAATATTTTCAGTTTCTAATCTATTTGACAAATCACCAAAAAAAGTATGCAAGAGAATCGGCTCGTTTCGTTTCGTATCGTAGACAAACCCAAATGAAGCAGACTACTATTGCAAACAGTACGATTTCATCAAAAAGGCCAAATACTTCTGAAATAAATCAGAGAACCATTAAATTTGATAAATCCCTGAGTTGAATCTCCTCTTTGTTTCCGATGACGAAGCTTGAGGGATCTCAATCTCAATTTTGGGATGGGAACATTAATAATAGGTATATTAAATTAAAATAGTAGCAAATCAGTGAACAAACTCTTGAAGGCACCAGCTAATGAATGGAGTAGCTTACAAAAAAAAAAAAAAAAAAAAAAAAACTATGAATGGAGTACTTTTTCTTTTTTTTTCTTTTTATTTAAAGTCAATCAAAAATCAAATCTTTTCCCAAATTCTACACAATAACATACTTTGTCTATTACTAAATATTTTCTTTGGATCAATTTAATTTTTTTTTATAGCAAATAAATTAATCTATAAGTTCTTTTATCTTTTATTCTTAATTTTTTTTTTTTAACAATTCTAATATCATATCTGGAACTCATAACCTCTCATGTCAAGAGTGCTACTAACTGAGTTACGCCTTCTTTTATTCTTAATTAATAATGTTTAATGAGTTTATTTTTTTTTTCTTGACTTTCTATTTTATTTTTTTTATTTATTGACTTTTCACTTTATTTTTTATATCTTAATTTTGTATTTTTTTAATATTATTTTTAACTATTTTTATTTTAACTTTGAATTTTTTTATTATTTATAACTAATTATATATTTTTTTAATATCTATTATATATTATATTACAAATTTTTTAATAGCATCATTGTAATTAAATTAAATTTTAAAACTTTTTTTATATTTTAATCTCAATTAATGCTTAATGAGTTTTATTTTTTTCTTAACCTAATTTTTAATACACTTTGCACCACTAATATATATAAAAAGTATAAAATAAGAAGTATATATACTTTTTTTTATTAGATTATAAGAAATATTCTTACTATTATAAAATATTTTATTTTAACTTTTAAATAATACTTAAAATAAGTATCGAATTCATAATATTCTTGTGCCAATGACAATAAACTTTTCTTGCTAATTAAAATAAAATGAGTAGGGTTTGAGTAGAAATCTAAATATATAAAACAATTTTAAATAAGAAAAAAAATGGAAAAATAAATAAATATATTTTTATTTTTAAGATTACTCGAACTTATGATTATTTATATTTTTATATAATTTTTTTTCCATTTTTTGTTTAATTGAAAAAAAATTTTATCATAAATAGAAATTTGTTTACTTTATTCTATTTATATTTTGTAATAATAAAAATACAGCCTAACTAGCATAAACATTTTTATATTTATTCTCTAACACTTGCAATAATATCAGGACATCCAAAATAAAATAATCAAATACAATGGGGAATCTGTCTAATTAGGTTAAGTGACACGATAGCCACCCATAACTGCGCTTTTACCTCCCATGATTTCAGAGAATTTAAATCATGATCGGGTTTGTTTTTCTGATGGGATTGTTGATGGTGTTCAGGTGATAGATGAAAATGTCAATGCAAGGGCGAGGGAGTTATGTGCCTCCAGCTTATATACCACTGGAAGGCAGTCCAGAAGTAGAAAAGGATGTTGCAGCTGCAGCGGTGGTGGATTCTAACGGAGTAAAAGTTCGTGGAAGTGAGAATTATGCGACTCCCCCTCAACAATGGTCTTCTGGAATCTGTGCCTGTTGCGATGATCTGCAGAGTTGTGAGTTTCTTTCTGTTGATTTAATTTAACGTATATATCTGTGTGTGTTTTCATGTTTGGTTGCTATATTTTATTTATTTTTTAATATCCACGCAAAAAAAAAAAAAAAAAACTTGGGCAAATGTTGAGTTTTCATTGTTTTGTGATGATTCGGGAAATTGTTAGTTTTGTTTAGGATATAAGATGATCTCAGGATTTAGGTAACGGCCAAGAGTGGAATTATCTTCTAAAGTACATCACTGATCTAATGATGGCATTGCTGTAAAGCAGCACTGGTTGATACATTCTGGAAGGTGGTTGGTATCGGCTAATATTGTAATAGCAATAGTATATCATTTTAATAGGTTGGAAGGAAGGTGGTAGAAGTTTATGGCCTTTCTCTTTGAATGGTTATTTGACTTCCACAGAGCCATTAGGAGTTGGTAAAAAACTACATTTATTAGATAGCAGAGTTGGAGAAGAATTTGAAAGTAGTCACTTATTTTCACATTTATCTGTGAGGAGCTATCTGGTGATACATCAGAGGAGAGCTAACATGGGCTGATCTTCCCACAAAAATAGGTATAAGATCAAGAATTCTGCTACATAGAGTAGAGTTAACGAATATTAAATTGTTCATGGATACAAGTGGATATTCCTTAATTTTTATTACTTGGTTGCAGAAAATGTAAATATTTAACAAGACTAAAAGAGAAGTATATGGACATATCTATTTCCTGTTGTTTTAGATTTTAAAAAATTGAGATGAGCTGAGCAAAATGAAATAACTGGCTTTTAGGTAAATTAATATTTTGTAGCTGAACTAAGTAATACCTAGTGCATGTGGTTGGTAGTCCAGTGATGATATGGGAGTTAGCAAACTTCATTGGTTTGATAAAGCCTGAGTGAGCACGTGGTTTCTGATCTGCACCCTTGAACTAGATTTTGATTTCACTACCTGCCCAGTGCATGGGTAATTTTATTTGAAAGCCATGCAAAAAGATGTCATGTTGCCTTTTCGGGATATGTCTCTTCTTCAATTGACTGAGTCATTTACTGAGAACCTCATACTGCTTTCTTTTGTTTTGTTTTGTCTTTTTCTTTTTTTTGTTGACTGTGTGGTGGTCATATGCTCTATTTTAGTGCCTTAGTTGGAGGTTGAGTCACTTCCATTTTATACTTGGCCTTGAAAACTTGGTTCATTTTTCTGGTTGCATCAAAAAGTTCAGTTTCTCTTTCATATTAGGCATTTATTTAACTACAGTATGGTAACTCATGATTAGTTTCACAGTCACTCTTGATGTTTCCAGTTTGTAGTTTATCATTCCATATAGGAACTGGAGTAATTTCTGATGGAAATTCCTCATCAATGGTTATCTATGTGCGAAAGTACCTGATGCTTTGGAGATTAATTCAATGAGAAAACTAACTACTTTGCCAACAAGAAAAAAGGGGGAAAAAATGGGAAGAGAAAACAAACCTAGCTTTTATTTTGAACTAGCATTTAGCATATGTTGGATATTTAGCCCAGTACAAAACAATTTTGACTGTCAAAAGAAATCCTAAACCGAACTTTTATTTTCATGGAGATTTCAGTCCATTGATTCTCTTAGAGCATTAGTTCTTATAAATTGGCTCTGACTTTCACTATAAAGCGGTAACATTTAGATGGTCAAATGCTTTAATAAGTTTTTGTGTGATTTCCTCATTGTCTTTGGCATGTGGATGAGAATTCAACTAACTACTCCCAGCATGTTTTATGATCAGGTCTTATTGGAGGCTTTTGTCCCTGCTTTCTTTTTGGAAAAAATGTGGAATTTTTGGGGTCAGGAACCTTTATGGGTTCGTGCACCACACACTTTATTTTATGGGGTCTTGTTAATACGGTCTGCTGCTTTCTCAGCGAAGGTGTTCTTCTGGGTTTACCTGGTTGCTTTGTGTCATGTTATGCTTGCAGCTACCGAAGGACATTAAGGTCAAAGTACAATCTAAAGGTATTTTGAATAATTTACATTTTTTTTTTTTGAAATTTAAATTATTTATATTTACATGTAAGATTTTAGAACACATGGACTGGGCTCAAGGAATTTGTTGAGAGGAATCTTTTCCTGACCTTCTGATGATTAAATCCTTAATTGGGCTTCAAGATTTGTTCATTTAACTTATTTAGTTGTTTTTATAATTGAGACAGATATAACATTTTCTTTGGTTTATTTAGATATTTATGCCTTCCATGTTATTCTCACCTGACAAACCCCAGCTCAAGTCCAAAATCTGCAAAATGAAGTGATTGGTATCCAGTGGCCTTTTCTCATCTAAGATTTAACCCCTTGCATTCCTATTGCATGAAAAGGATCTCTTGACAAGAAGATTTGGCTACGTGCTCAACAACATAAAGAATTGTTTGCTTGAATTTATATGTCATTTTTGCTCTTGGATTAAGAGTTACATTGCTGCTTGAATTTAAGAATTTTTTTTCAGGATAATCTCCTATGGTAGTTAATAACAAGACTCTGTATTTGCCTACTGATCTGGTTGGGCCCTAGTTGTCCTTCTCCGATCCCTTTGAGAGTAAGCATCTGATAGTTAAGTTGAAGAATTAAGAAGAGAAAAAAAAAAGTCGAGAATTTTTTTTTCAGGATAATCTCCTATGGTAGTGAATAACAAGACTCAATATTTGCCTACTGAGCTGATTGATCCCTAGTTGTCCTTCTCAGCCCTTTGAGAGTAAGCATCTGGTGCTTCTGGTAGCATTGATATGATACAAAGAGATTGGCAGGCCACAATGGTTTCTCATTATGAAAATGCTAATAACTCGGTTGAGGAGGGCAGGGGGGGGGGTGGTGGTGGTGGGGGAATCCAGGGATGTGCATTCGTGTCCTTTTCTAATAATCATCTTTGTCATAAGATCTTGAAATAGACAATGACTAGGAAAGAATAAGATACATCAGTCAAGTGAATGAGTTTCTTACAAACATTTAATTGAAAAAAAAAAAAAAAACATTGTTGGCAACTTAAAAATTATCAAAAGACAAGACACATAATAATTCAATTGATTATACTAGAATAATGAATAGAAAAATAGAACAATCGGTTAAAGTAATATTACAGGGGGATTTGGGCCTGGGTACAGCAGAAGAAACTAGGATTACCTGTCATGAGTAACTGCCCAAAATGAATGACCTACTGGGAGGAAGAGTTAGAGGCATATATTTGTTTTACCTAACTTAAAAATTGCAAAGATAGGGAGAGACAGATTCTTTAATGCTACTTCGATGAACTTAGCATATTCATTTGCAGATGATGGTAATGGATTTTCAAAGAGGGCCTTGATACCAGTGGCAGTGAGCCACTAGTTCATTTTGTGTGCTAGTTTTACTTAGATTAGATTGTGACTATATGTTGTTCACCTCCTTAATTTCCATGCAGGAAGCTCCTTGTGGGGATTTTGTGACCCATCTTTTCTGCCATTTATGTGCCATCTGTCAAGAGTACAGAGAAATACGGGAAAGATCTGAAGGTTCTAACTCGCCAGGATTAAATTTAGTAGAAGTGACCCCACCACCAACCCAATCAATGGAGCCAGTTGCATCAAACTAATGCCTTCTTATCCATCCAATTAAAGTGAGTCAATAGGTTTCTCTTTGCAAGGCATTGTTTGATTAACAAATAGGGAAAATAATAGTTGAAATGTGCATAAAACAAATTGGATTCTGAGATAATTACCTTGTATGTTTGAATGGTTTAAAAAAATGTTGAAGGTAAGTAATATAGAGTTTCAATTAATTTGAAGCATCTCTTACATTTGTTGTAAAAACTTTCTATGGATTTAATTAGTGGTGCCTAAAGCTTTATGGTAGCACTAGGCTTTAGTTAGAAACCTGTAGCCTAATAGATAATTTTACCTAGAAGTTAAGCTGGCTCGTCATTCTCCTTCATAATTAGGGGAAGCTGAAATCATTATCTTTGGTGCAGGAATTCCCAGCAATTTGTCTCTC
Source organism: Cynanchum wilfordii (assembly GCA_025388415.1). Classification (NCBI taxonomy): domain Eukaryota; kingdom Viridiplantae; phylum Streptophyta; class Magnoliopsida; order Gentianales; family Apocynaceae; genus Cynanchum; species Cynanchum wilfordii. The sequence continues at coordinate 118,554 of JAHSUH010000888.1, read as the reverse complement.
GCATTTATGGTCAAATCAGGGGAATTTTGGAGAATGATTGGGATGCTCAATTCCTGAGTCTAAATCCACCACCCGGACAGAATCAATTGCATAATGTATTATGGTCTGATTCATGTGAGTCGGGGGCTTTTTGTTCCTTTCTATACATCTGTAGTGCTCCATACTTTTGTGTAATGTAAATTCCCAGTACATCTTGTCATGTAACTATGTGGATTATGAAAATAATTTTTTCTCCCTGCTAGAAGCTTTAAAACTGCAATTCAGGAGAGTTTTTGTTTTTTTAAAAAAATCAGTGAGATGAGCACTTGCGTATAGGTACAGCCATAATGTTTTGACCAATTCATCTGAGTACATCAGAAAATTACCAACTTTTAAATACTTTTTAGTTTTGATATGAAATAATGACAAGAGAAAACAAGAAATTCCTGGTTGGCAATTGAATTACACAATTGAAGGTAGCTATTTTGTAAACTAAATGAAATGAAGAATTTTGTTGGACTGATGGTAGCAGAGTACCTTCATTCTCAGCAGCTGACTTTGATGTAATCAAGAATGCAAAATTCTTTGTTCTGTAAGAAAAGTTGGTTGAAATCAACTGCTTAATGACAAGGTTGTTGAAATACTAGTAGTGTCCTGTTTCTGGAACTATGTATCGGTTCACTGCAAAATTGAGAGTTGGTTTCATTTGAACCTCTATTGAGTGGAGCTGATGCAGGTGGAGACTTGAGAAAGTACAGATTCCATTGCCGGTAATGTCTCAAATTGGATAAAGCAGCAAGAATGAGAGTATGTTCCACCTTCTTGTTGCCTTGCCCCTCTTTCTCTGGGTTGGTCATCTTGCTAGAGTAATTTGCATTGTTTTCTGTTTGGTTTAGTGGAGAATGGTGAAGATACTATGCTATTTGAGATTCCTGTTTTTATGCATGTTGTATACTGGTATAAATTCCTTTAGCTGCTGCTGTTATCAGTACACCAAATTGATGCCTATGAAATCAATTATTGTGAAAGATAAAATCCTATGAGATATAAAGAGTAGTCTGTTGGGTTCAATATAATAGATTTTATTCACGTTTTCTTTTAGGCAGAATTGGATGATGGTATTTTCCATATGAATATTTTTCCATGTGATATATATATATTATATATATATATATATATATATTCCGGGTATATTTTCTGGAGTTTAATGGAATAGAATGACGGTAATAAGGAATTATATGTGATGAGGGAAACGTGAAACGCCACATATCATTCGAGAAATGAGATGAAAGAAATACTGATGTCGCAATATCCATTGCAGGGGGATTATGCTGAAATGTGTCAACATTTCTTCATCAGTCCTCTGAAATTGTCTGATCAAATAGTCACAGCAACAAGTAAACACCAACCCTTCCTCTCATTTTCTAGTTTGATCATAGGGGAGAAAGAAAAATATCAAAACCATGTATTTTTAAAAAATAAAATTAAGAGCGAAATTGTTTAACCTTAACTCAGAAATATTATTCTTATCATAAATTATTTTAAAGAAGATCTGAAATAATTTTAAGCTTGAGTTACAAGCTTTGGGGAAAATACTATACCATTTTCCACTTAATTGTGGGAAGAATGGGAACATGAGAGGATGAGAGATGAAAGGGAGGGGACCATAGTTATTATAATACCAAGTTGTGTGCCAATTCTTTCAAATTGTTTACTCATTTCATTCATTAATTTATTTGCACCAGCAAAAAACCTATTACTATCAGCATTCTTACTGCAGAATGTTGGGTGCTTGTTTCAAGTCCAGTACTCCCATTTCAAATGCAATCTCTGTAAGTTTCTCTCTTTCTCTCTCACTCTATATATGTATTCTACTTAATTATTCATGTGAGCTTTTTTACCCTATGTGCATGATTAATACAATTAGATTGTGGAGCTTTTGGTACATATGGATTGTGAAGGATGTGAGAAACGGATAAGAAGAGCCCTCTCTAAACTTGAAGGTAAATACTAGTTTAACAACCACACACAACTCTTTCTCCATATATATATATATATCTTCATTTTCAGGAAAATTTTGAGTGTTTTTTCGCCAATACTATGACTCGAATTGATGAGATAGTGAAGTTGATACTCATTATCGAAAAAATATTGAAGATAGTTTAAAGTAAAAAAAACAAAAATGCAGGTGTTGATGGAATAGAGATAGACATGGATAAGCAGAAGGTAACAGTAACGGGATATGTAGATAGAAGAAAGGTATTAAAGATTGCAAGAAGAACAGGAAGAAAAGCTGAATTTTGGCCATTTCCATATGATACTGAGTACTATCCTTACGCAGCTCAATATCTGGATGAGTCTACTTTTCATTCAACGTACAACTATTATATGCACGGGTACAACGAAAGTATGCATGGATATTTTCCTGATCTTCCTTACTCTACTGTTGATGACAAAATTACTTATAGCTTCAACGAAGAAAATGTCAATGCATGCACCATTATGTGATATATATATATGTATATATATTTACTCCCGGCGCATGCATGGAATTGAGATGATAATTAATAATTAATAAAGGTGGTGGATGTTTAGACTTAATTTAGTTCAATTATAAGATAAAGGAACTATGATTGTGACACCTTTTCGATGTTAAAATCTAAGATAAGCACCTTAAAAAAATCTCTTCCGTCAAGTTTGACCGTTAGTCAATTATTTTTACTTGTTTTGGGCAGAGGCATTTTTGTCCATTACTTTAAAAAATAAACCTTAATTTTTATAGAGGTTAATTTTGTAATTTTAACTGTTTTTGGCAAGGACATTTTTGTCCATTAATAAAAAAATAAATCCTAATTAAAAATTAGGTAATTTTATAATTTTAAATAAAAATAAACCTAAAAATCTTAATTTTTCTCATTCCCTTCTTCTCTTCCACCTTTGACGGTTCTTTGTCAGCATGTGACTATGACGCGGTCGGCAACAGTAGTCAGCAAATTCCTCCACCATTTTTCTTCTTCATTCCTCACCACATCCTACCCCTGTTCTTACCCCACAAAAATTTCAAGCAATCTCAATTATTTATTAAGTCCATTAAAAGAAATAAAAAATTGACAAATAATTTCACTAAGGAGAGTGAACCCTCCCAATCGGTTTGGGCTTCCATCCTTCTTGTTGTGATAATTTTGCAATAGATAGAGATGAAGTAGAGCAATTAGTGAAAGATGACAAACAACAAGAGAGATAATTAAGGATGCTGGAAAGGGGTTCGCAGAGCAGGAGAAGTCATCACATTCTTGAATCCGGATCCGAAAAATGGAAAGCGGGAAGAAATAGCAAATGGAGTTGAGTAAGAATAAAAGAAATCCAATAAGTCAAAATTTGGGGTGTATCGGTGAGAAGAAGAGGAAGAAAAGAGAGAAAATTCAGAATTTTGGGTGTATCAGTGCAGCCATGAAAGAAGGAGAAGAAGAAAAGAGGAGTTTTTCCCAAAACTGGCCAAGTTTTAAAAATTCACTCCGTGTTTAGCCATGTTTTTGAAACTATTTCCCAATGTGACCATAACTCATTCTGTGAATGAGTTATATTGGGTCCCACTGACAAAAAAAAATTTATTTCCTCTCTCCTCATTTTCTCTTTCCTCTCCTTCTCTCTCCTCTCCTTTCCGTCAACAATTGACGGTTTTTTTTCCTTTTCCTCTCTTCTCTTTCTTTCCCCAATATTTTCATCTCTCTCAAACATCATCTCCCAAACCCTAGATCCGAATCGATCGCCGCCGAAAATCTGCACCGTCACCGCTGAAGAAGCTTTCTATCCTACCTTCTCATTTTGATTTGACAAAAAGGTATGAGGCTTTCCTACATATCTATAGATATAGATATAGATATAGATATAGATATAGATATATATATATATATATATGGGGGTGAGTTTGATATATATATATATATATATATATATATATATATATATATATATATATATATATATATATATATATATTATATAGGTGGGTTTGATATATATATATATATATATATATATATATATATATATATATGTGGGGCTAGATATATATATATATATATATATATATATATATATATATATATATATATATATATATATATATATATATATATATATATATATATATATATATATATATATATATATATTTATGTTTTTTTTTTTTTTTTTTTTTTTGTTGTTGTTTTTTTTTTTTTTTGGTTTCTGCTTTGGTTCCCTTTGGTTCCCGGGTTGGTTGTTGTTGTTTTTCTTTTTCTTGTCGTCTGGACCTTACTAGTTGTAGTATATGTGAATAGTTTGTATCGTCCCATTGTTTTATTAATGGTTTCAAACATCTATCAAAAAAAAAATATAGGCGTGTTTGGGCTTGATATATATATATATATATATAGATATAGATATACATATATATATATAGGCGGGCTGGGTTGAAGAAAACTTGTAAATCATTATTACTGGACTATCTTTTAAAGATAAAGAAAAAGGGAAGGGTCTCTAAGGTTCAAATGTCTATGTTTATTATTCTAGCATATCAAAATATGTATAAGTTATTATGTGTAATTTTATAATGACATGTATTCCTTTTGTTTGTCCAAATTTCAGTGGCATATCTTAGGGTAGTTATATATCTCTTTTTAACATATAAAACTAAATTAATAACATATCAAAATTTCTAATTCAATAACATATAATTCAATACTTGAAGATTTTAACCAAAAAAAAATAAATTCAATAGTTTAAGATCTCAATAACATATAATTTTTTATTTGATGTTTATGTAGATGACGAGTTATACAGAAGTAAATCCAGGTCCGATGAGTCCAGTTGTATTGGGTGAACAAAATCAGCATAGAACATCTTTAATTTGGGTTGGTGAAAAAGAGACGACCGAGAATGCATTAGGAGTGAGGAGATTTGATTCTCGTTTTTTTGAGTTGTATAGCATAGCTCCAACTAAGGTGAGAGAGTTGGTTTATCTTCTCAGCCTTCCGATGACTGTATTGCTTTGAAGAAACTATACCATGTACCGAAATTAGACCTCGACGAGTTCGGAAGGCCGTTAATAGATATACCCCCGGATGATATGTAATAGTAATGAACTTGTTTTGACATTGTTGTATTACAAATTAATTAAATGGATGTTTTGATATTAATATTTTAACTTTTTTGAATTGGTTAAGTATTAATAGTGATGAACTTGTTACGATTATTTGAATTGGTTAAGTATTAAAAGTGATGAACTTGGGTAGTAGAATTCTTCTCTGCCTGTGTCTCAAAATTTTATCTTGGGCAGTATAGAATGCTATGACTCATATAGAGAATGAGTCATAGCATTCTTCTATAATTTTTTATTTTGGGCAGTATAGAATTCTATGACTCATACAGCGAATGAGTCATAGCATTCTTCTTTGTTCTATGACTCATACTGTGTATGAGTCATAGCATTCTTCTATAATTTTTTATTTTGGGCAGTATAGAATTCTATGACTCATACAGAGAATGAGTCATAGCATTCTTCTCTGTTCTATGACTCATACAGCGAATGAGCCATAACATTCTTCTATAATTTTTTATTTTGGGCAGTATAGAATTCTATGACTCATACAGAGAATGAGTCATAGCATTCTTCTCCGTTCTATGACTCATACAACAAATGAGTCATAACAGTATAGAATTCTATGACTCATACAGAGAATGAGTCATAGCATTCTTCTCTGTTCTATGACTCATACAGAGAATGAGTCATATCATTCTTCTATGTTCTATGACTCATACAGAGAATGAGTCATAGCATTCTACGACTCATTCTTACAGTAGAGAATTCTACGACTGATTCTTACAACACATCAATAATGCAATTCCAACATATAAACCAAAATATTATAGAAAAAAACACATCAATTCGATATATATTCCAAAATGAGTCCATGCTCAATAAATAAAATCAAAATACAATAATGAGTCTGTTTATAATGTATGAAAAAGTATATTGAAATACATGCTAAACAATCAACAATCAGTAGTTCGGTTTGAGTCGATGCCACAAGTTCTTCTATTATGACCTGACATATGACAGTTACCACATCTTAGAGGAGAATCCAGATTTCTTGAATCCATTGAACCTCGATACCTCCTGGAGCGTAAACGACCCGGACCACCACTCTTCATATTATGTTTATTGCAGTGGAGTACAAATGGGGCTTCATTCCACGTCTCTTCATTTGCAACAGGATAAAAATTTGCCTCGTAAATCAACTTGTAATTAGAGCTTGAGTAAAATGACATAACAAATGAAGTTGGATCCCATCCACGATGTCGACATACTGCAAATACATGAGAACAAGGTATTACAAATATCGACCATTTATTACAACTACAAGATTGTTCATTGATGTTGATTGTGTTATTTCCCCTTCCATCTCCCCTCATTGGTGTACTAACCCTATATATTCCAGTTTGATTATTGTAATAAAAAACAGTATGCCCTCTAGCTTTTTTTTTCATTCTTAACATATTGTCTCCAAATTATAGATGGAAAAGCATATATAGTGTGTGTTGCCTCATCTCGATATTTACTAAAATAATGTACAAGTTTGTCATAAACGAACTCGACCAAAGCCTTCAAAGGTAAGGCACGACACTTCTTCAAGACATTATTCAATCTGCCACTGATTGAATGATTGTTTCCAAATGACTCGAACATACCAACTACATGGATTTTGTGTAGTCTTGTTCTTGCATTCAGCTGTCCAGCTGGTACTCTTACTTTTGATAACGGTAAATTCTCGACCTTGTTTTATGTGCCACATTCTTACAAAGCATAAACGACTTGAGCCTTATCAGTAAATCTCATTCCCAATGTCAACTCCGTATCTTTTTCGACCATCTATGTATATTAATATGTTCCCCTTCAATGTCTTCATGCAAAGGTTCACCGGAACCCATATCACTATAACATGGATATGAATGAAATGATGAAGTAGGATTTGAACATTGTGGATTGACATTATTCTGGTTGTCTTCATTGTCTAAATCACATCCATCATCATTTGGTCCATCACTGTTAGGTTCCCCATCAAAATCCGAAGTTGCCCCTAAACAATCCATAAATACGAGATCATCATTTGTTGATTGTTGAGATGTCATGAGATTTACATTCAAATTTATATGTGTCGTTTCATTCGTCGTTGCTTGATATGGTCTTGAAGCATTTGATGCCCCCAATGCTGTTGAACATGAGTTACTACTAGTCGAAGAAGCTATCTCATTCGCCCTTGTATCATATGGATTGAATGAAACATTCTTTGGAATTGACAAGTTGGTTGGTATTGGAAATGTGAAATCATTGTCAACACATGTATTTTTTTGCATCGTATTTGATTGCACCACATGTGTTGGAGATCCATGAATAATTGGTGAAGAAGGAGGATCGATGTGAACTTCTTGAACCAAAACACTAACACCCACAATCTTGAAGTCACTTGGTATAGACCAAATATGTTCCATATCTTCCTCATCTGTGACCTCAATGGCATTGTATTGGACAAATGAACAACCTCTTACAACACCCGGAAAGCGTAGTATGAACTTTAAGTTCGTTGTTGTCATATCAATACCTCTATAGTTGCAAACCTTTTGAACAATATCAGAATAAGACACTTGTCTCCTAAACACCCATGATTTTTTTGCTGACCCTTCAAAATATGGATTTCCATTTCCATCGTAAAAAATACTAGAATCCCAAAAAAAGTTTAGTCTAATTGGTTCCTCCAATAATGCCATCTAAAAATTGCAAAAAAAAAAATCAATAAATTAAAAATTTCCATATATAAACACAACTAAAAAACTCTAAACCTAAAGAAATCACCACCAAAAATCTAATTATAATTGATATGTACAAGAAAAAATTCATTAAAAATATAATAAAAGTCAAGATTTGCCCAACTTGAGTCATAAACCCTAAAAAAAAATATATAAAGAGATGATATATATTATGTAAATAAATACATAAATAAACACAAATAAAAAACCCTAAACCCTAAAAAAAAAATCATATAAAGAGATGATATATATTTTGCAATTAAATAAAATGTTAAAATTTGGTAGTTATACTTACAATGTGGTTGAAATTCCTTGGGTAGATCTTGAGAGAACAAATTTGGAGAGAAATTTTGGGGAGAGAAATTTTGGAGAGAAAATTTTAGGGAGAGAAATTTTGGAGAAAAATTAAAGTTCATTTCAGTTTAAAAGGGATCTAAAATTTTCAAACTATGACTCATTCCTAAAATGAGTCATAGTATTAAAATATATATATATATATATATTATATCCGAAAAAAAAAAAAAAAAAAAAAAAGCTCAATTGTTGACGGAAAAGAGAGGAGAGAGAAGGAGAGGAAAGAGAAAATGAGGAGAGAGAAAATAAAATTTTTTTGTCGTTGAGACCCAATATAACTCATTCACAGAATGAGTTATGGTCACATTGGGAAATAGTTTCAAAAACATGGCCAAACACGGAGTGACTTTTTAAAACATGGCCAATTTTGGGAAAAACTAAAAAAAGAGAGAAAAAGTCTAAAATTTGGGGGTGTATTAGTGTGAAGAAGGAGAGAGAGAAAAAATTTAAGGTTTTAGGTTTTATTTTATTTAATATTATAAAATTAACCTCTATAAAAATTAACGTTTTAAATATTAGATGTCACTTTGTTAACAAAAAATTTTTGAGGTATTAAACTTGAATTTTGACATCTAAGGGTGTCACCAAGATAGTTTACCCGTAGATAAATTTGATAACATATATATAATTTATACTATCATATTTGATATTACATGGTGCAATTTGTTTATGAGAACATAATTTTGAAAATTAAGGAATATATATATATATATATATATACACACACAAAATAAAATATTTTAAATAATTACAGCAGTTGGAAAATTATAAATAACAACTACTAAAAGTTTATACAAATAAAATAAAAAATACAAATTGATATCATATTTGTATTGTATAAAAATTAATCATTTAATTTATTATATAAATATATATACAAATGGTAAGATTTTTTAATTTTTATTCATAACCATTTATTTGACATCTAAATTAGATTTATAACTCGAGCAGCTTTAATAAAATAATTTGTGGAAAACAGGTGAATATGCAAGCACCTGAATAATAATAATAATAATAAAAGTTAAAATAATTTAATTATTTATATATTGTTTAATAATTTAATTAATTTAAAAAGTAAATTAGATGCAGAACCTGCATTTATCTCTCTCTCTCTAAACATAGTCAACAAAATACACCTAAGAAGCCAATCACTTATTCAAAAGCAAAGAAACAGAAGTACGCTGATTCATTATTCAGTTCAATTAAAGTTTTTTTTTTTCTCCTTCACTTCATTATTAGTAATGTGATACTCTGTCCCATATTTATATGATAAATAAATGAGTAATAATATATAAGAATGAGTTTAGATACTCAATGTAATATTAATGCAATGAGAACAATATCAAATAGAGTAGTTGATTATATCAAATAGGGCAAAATAAAAAAAAAAAAGTGGCATCTAACTTTTTCCAATTCGGATACCACTAGTTCCATTTGGTCACATCTCATTTGCCCAGCAAAACCATACATTTCTTTTCTTTTTACATTTCTAAGTCCAGATTGGTGCACTTTTTCTCCTTCTGATACTTATATAACATTACATGCATGAGAGAGAAAAACTATATATCTAAAATATATAATGGAGTAAATAAAAATTTAACAAAAATGCAGGCAGGCAGGCAGCCACCCATGCATTCTAAAAAACCCAGTAATAGAAAATGGTTGTTAATTAACTAAGAGTAGGGAATTTAAAGTTCTGAAATGGCTCCGACTCCAAGAAAATCAATGAAAGGCATATTTCTGTTTCTGTTGTCCTTTGCATTCTCAAATTTGATATTAATGTAAAGATGGGTTACTGATGATGATGACTCCTCTGATGAATAATTATTATTTTCTACCGTTCTGTAGTTTCTCCTCTGAAACTCATCACTTTCTTTTTTCACCATCATCACCTCTGCTTCTTCTTCTTCTTCTTTTAAGCCTGCAAAAAAAAAAAAAAAACCAAAAATAGTGATTTAAGACTCTATGTGGGCTCGGTGCCTGATTAATCGAAATAGTGATTTTGGATTCAGGAAGATAATTACAAGGAGGAGGGATCGGTAAGAATTTGGTGGAAGAGGGAGGAGTACTGAGGCAGAGATCGGCAGCGGTAGCAGCAGTAGTAGTACAAGTTGAAGCAGAGTGATCATGATCGTCGATAATATTAAGATTGCTGTTGTTTGTGATGTGAGGGATTGATGATTCTAGGAAAATATTGGAAGGTAATTTTCTTCTACTTCTTCTGTAAACACTAGTTTCTTCTCTGTGCTTTCTAGCCATGATTACATGCCAATGATTCTTGACTGCATTATCAGTTCTTCCTGGGAAAAGCCTAGCAATCAGAGCCCATTTGTTGCCGTACATTCTGTGGGCAGCAAGTAGCTTTTCTTCTTCATCCTCGGTGAAACATTTTCGATTAATCCTCGGATCTAGTTGATTAAACCATCTTAATCTGCAACTCTTCCCTAGATTCAAGAATCAGGAGACCCAATACTTAAACATGGTCAAAATTGAAAAAAAGGAAACATTTTTATGCATCTGATTTTACAACCCACCAGATCATGAAATCAAAAGCCATTTCTTTTTTTTTGGGAGGGAAGGGGGGTTAATTACCTGATCTTCCTTGAAGATTTTCTGCAATCATATTCCAGTTCTGAGGACCATGTTGGGCAACAAGGTCCTTGAGCCTAGCATCTTCATGAGGTCTCCAATGGCCTCTGGAACATAGTTTTGTATGACAAGATTTTTTCCTCAAAACCACCTCATTTTCACCATTATCAACATGAATTTGCTGCTGCTCAAAAACTAGTGGTTCTTCTGAACCATTCAAACACTGAAACCCCATTTGATGAGAAGCAGAAACAGAAACAGAAACCCCTCCTCCTCCTAAGTTCATTCCCTGAAATAAACCAGCATTCATTACACCATTTCCTACCTCTTCTAAACCCATTTTTATTTTCTCGGACACCAACCAAGCCAAAAAAGGAAAAACGATATATATATATATATATATTATAAAGAATTGAAGAAAAACTAATTTGCAGCAGGTGGTTTCCAAATCAAATTTGAAGGCAAGGCAACATAGTGATAGTAGACCAAAAACAATAAAGAAGTTATTACAATGTGATTCTTAGTGACATCGAAAGAAGTGTTCTTTAATTTAATTAAGACAGGAATGAAAACGAGAGAAGAAAAAAGGCCAAAACTTAAAAAAAAAAAAAAAAAAAAAAAAGAAAAAAAAGGTTACAAAACCGCACGATTCTCTTGCTACACTCCTCGAACTTTTACATGTACCTTTGCTTTATGTGAGGTCATTACATTAGTAGTATTTCTTCAATATTTATTTGTTTTTACACACATATAAAAAAGACTAAAAGAAACTCGATTCTAACAACATTGTATTTTTTGATAGAGTAGTACGAAAAATGTTGATGTAAGAAAGAATATGTGGGTGCGTGTGGGTGCGTGTGCAATTAGCAAACCGAGAACCGCTCGTGTGGGTGGTGGGAGTCCCCAGTAAAACACAACACAGTGTTGAACTTTGTAGTCTTAGTGTAACTGCTCTTTTCTCGAAATTGGAGAAAAAAAAAAACCAGAATTTGTTTGTCAGTTTGTGACTTTTTTTTCTTTGTTTTTTGCTTTTCTGATGAGAGGGAAAGGGAATAATAACATGACAATTCTGTAACGTTTCAAAAGTGAAACACTGATGACTTTTGAATTCATGCACTCTTTTGTCCTTCCCCTTTCTATAACCACTATATATATATATTGCCACTCTTTTCTTTTTTGTTTTTTTTTTTTTTTTTTTTTTTTTTTAAAATTTTGTAATCGCATGAGGCTTATGCGATGTAATTTCTATATGACATTTTAATAGTGCAACAAAATTATTTTTACACATATTTTTTAAAACCAGCCATTTCAATCAAAAACCCTACTTCTTGAGAACATAATTTGGGGTTTAGGACCTTATAGAACTAGGTAAGGTCTAATTCTGTTATCCAATATTAAAATCGAAGTATTAATCAGTTACATAATTTTTAATAAGTGGGATCAAAAGATTGGTTATAATATTTAAGGGGTAAGTATGGATGATAATTAAAATTAAATTAGAACTAGGAACTTGCATTTCAACTCCATTTTGATAAAAAATTCAATTCGATTGGATTTGGAGATGGAGAAGGTGATATATAAGTAAGGATGTAAACATGAAGCTATATTTAACATTAAATACATTTTTTTTTTTTTAAAAAAAAAAAAAAAAAAAAAAAAAATTGTCAAAATATTAACTTTTTTTAAGCATAATTTTGATATTAACATACAACTTTCATCTTCTTCTCCAACCTCAATCAAATCTTCAACTCAATCTTCAAATTTTCAAATAAAATCTTCAATTTTTTTCCCCTTTAAATCTTCACATTTTTTTAAAGAAAACTTTCAAAAGAAAAATATGATTTTCCACCAAACCCTTCTTTTATCATTATCCATTCTCATTCCCACTTCCTCCATTGAGGAAATATATGAGATATTTAGGAAATATCTCATGGGGATTCTCGATAAATGATTGACATTGACTAAATTGATAAATGATTGAAACTTGTAGGAAATGAATGAGTTGGCTTATTTGTGTGTAATTACTATCTTTTCGAATTACATAACTTGCATAATAGACTCTAGAGATAATAAGAAAACAAAATTAATTTAATCGTAACTATCTCAATTAATATGCTGATAACCAATTTAACCCCAACTAAATCAAATTCATGCAATGTTAGACTCCTATGGGAGAAACTCTCCCTACACAATTTTGAGTATATTTTTTTAATTTTACTTAGAAAATAAATTTATGATCCAAGTGCTATTGGGCTATGGGCAAAGGCCGACTGGGTTTGTTTGCAGAGCTTTTAATTTTCCTGACCATTTCACTGCAAACCCATTTGTAGAAAACCTATTAAACACCAAAATGCTTCCCGCTCACACCTAAAGCTCTAAATGAGTCAAAAACGTTGAGTCAAGAAAATATTTATGTTTTAAACCTCGTTTGATATAACGAGAAAACGTATTGTGAATATTATATAAAATTGAGGGTTTGATATTCGTTGTGAGCGTCATGTAAGAGCTAGAGTGAGGTCTTCCCCCAAATAACAATTGAATTCTACGAGCTCAATTTGGATCGAATCCGATTTAATTGGAGTCGTAATGACTCCAAATACCATGTGGTCTAACAAAAAATAAAGAAAATGTTTATGTTTTGTTAGTTCATTAAATAAATTGAATATAATTTTTTAACCTTTATTATTTAAAGGTTTATGAATAAATTATAATATTTATATATATTATATAAAAAAATTTTATATATTAATATTTTTATTATTTAAAACATATATTTTTATAATTTTTTAAAAATATAATTTGTATTTTAAGCTCAAATTAATTAAAAGTTAAGTGAATTTTATTTTTAAATTATACAAACAAAAAATAGAAAAAACTTAAACAAGATTTTAGATTTAGAAATAGGCAAATTGGTATAAATAGTCCCCAAACTATGAAGGTTTGGTGACATTGGTCCCCAAACTATTTTTTTGGTGGGATTGGTCCCCAAACTATAAAAAATTGTGACATTGGTCCTTCCGTTAAAAATTCCGTTAAATTACCATTAAGTTAAAAAAAAAAAAACTTCATGGGCATTTATGTCATTACACTATTTAAATATAAGACAAATTGGTATAAATAGTCCCCAAACTATAGACTTTTGGTGACATTGGTCCCCAAATTATTTTTTTGGTGGGATTGGTCCCCAAACTATGAAAAAATTGTGATATTGGTTCTTCCATTAAAAATTATATTAAATCACAAGTTAAGTTTAAAAAAAAAATTTAATAACATATATCATTTTTAAAAAATATAAACAATTAATATATTATTTTTATGCCCAAAATATTAATGCGTAAATCATTGATAATTATTAAAAATCATTTTTATAACTCAAAATATCAACAAAAGAAAAAAAAGAAAAAACCATAAAATAAACATTATTTTACATTTTCTAAAAACTTTTATAGGATACCTGGAATAAATTATATATTATATATTTTATATCAATTTTTCTTATTTTATTTCTTATTTTGTGCTTTGTAAAAGTATATTTGTCTTTTTTGTTTTTTTTTTTTTGGATTTTTAGATGAAATTAGAGTAGAAAGAATAGTCAAAAGTTTTATATGATAACAATTTCAACATTTTATAGTAAAAAAAAAATTCATATTCAAAGAAAAAATCTTGAAGAATGCCAATAAATTAAAGTTTACAAACTCTACTATTATTTAATTTTTTTTTAAAACTTAACTTGTGATTTAATATAATTTTTAATGGAAGGACCAATATCACAATTTTTTCATAGTTTGGGGACCAATCCCACCAAAAAAATAATTTGGGGACCAATGTCACCAAAAGTCTATAGTTTGGGGACTATTTATACCAATTTGCCTTATATTTAAATAGTGTAATGACATAAATGCCCATGAAGTTTATTTTTTATTTTTTAAACTTAACGGTGATTTAACAAAATTTTTAACGGAATGACCAATGTCACAATTTTTTTATAGTTTGGGGACCAATCCCACCAAAAAAATAGTTTGGGGACGAATGTCACCAAACCTTCATAGTTTGGAGACTATTTATACCAATTTGCCTTTAGAAATATTAATTTGAATAGTGTTCAAATAATTAGTCAAACAAACTCAAATATTTCACAACCAATTAAGTTGGGTTTGTCAATATTTTAAAAATTAATCAAACTCAAACTTTTGATATTCGGTTCTATTATATCTCTACTCACTTTTTTTTTTTTTTAAAAAATCCTAACTTCTATCATGTCTCGAACTCATAACCTCTCACATGTCATAAGTGAGGGTGCTACCAACCGAGTTACGCCTTCTCGACTCTACTCACTTCTTTGAACATAAAAAATGTGAACTTTTTATTTTTTTTATTTTTAATTTCTTTTGAAAATTTGATCTAAATTGTAAAAAAAAAAAAGTGAATTTATTATTAGGGTGCAATTGAGAAATAAATAAATAAATGGAGGGATTATTAATTATGAAAGGTCCCCTCAAAAAAAAAAAAAAAAATTTTGAAAGGTGGCGATAATTTAATGATAAGTTTTGGTATATAAATTTTTTTTTTCTTTTTTCTTTCTCGCGAGTGTAATAATATTTCTAAGGAAAAATACTTGCACGGCTGAGGCATTTCTCAACTTTTTGAAACGAAACATAAGTGTTAATTTTCAAAAGTGCCTTTTTTTATTCAACAAAATTAAATATTGAAAAATATTGTTAGATAGTATATAGTTTAATTAAGGGGTATTATTTTAAACAAAATTATGAACTTTGTGTGTGGTAAAAAAAATTAGCAATTGAAAAGCTTGCCCTTTTAGAAGTTGGACCCAAATCAAGTAATTATGTCTATGGAAAAAGACAAAGGACAAACACAATATATATATATATATATATATATATATATATATATATAATATATATTAATAGAAGCACCATATAATTTAGAATATTAGATAATCTAACCAAAAAAAAAAACTTTTGCTTCTAAATTACCAATAAAAAATATTTACATTTATACTAGTGTAACAATTATAACATAGGAAATAACATAAGATCTAGAGTGCCCATATGTGTATATATATTGTTAGAGTATATATTAGTTCTGTTATTCATTATTTTTCATAAAAGTAAAATAGTCTTTTTAATCTTTTTACATTGTTTGTTATATATAGTCTTATTTCTCTCTTATAATTTATTATTCAATATTAAGTAGCCATAGTCACTGTTTTCATTTCATCTTCTATCTCTAACTTTCTTTTCGTGCTCCTCCTTCCATAGATGATGTTTCTTTGTCTTCTCCTGCGGTCATCCCTGCTCCTCATGTGATTGCAAATCCTACATCATCAAGCTATCCGCATCGTACTCGTAAATCCACTCAATTACGTGATTTTGTTTATTCTTATTTTTTACCATCATCTACTTCATTTTTAGTGTCTCTTCACAATCTTTGTGAGCCTACTTCCGATACCAAAGTAGTTCTTGATTCCAAGTGGCAGCAGACTATGGTTGAAACAAAGCATCATACCTCTACTTGGGATTTGGTGTCACTTCCTCCTGAAAAGAATGCTATTGGTTCTCATTGAGTTTATAAGATAAAAACAAAGTCAAATGGATCAATGGAGTGTTGTTACAAAACAAGATTAAAGAGTTTTGCTCAAACATATGGTATATATACTATGAGGAGACTTTTGCACTTGTTGCCAAGATGACCCCTATATGTGCTCTTATTGCAGCTGCTTCCATTCACAAATGGTCTATATTCCAAATGGATGTAAAAAATACCTTTTAAATGGGTATCTTAAAGAAAAATTTATGTGGTACCTCCTCCTGGTGTGTCTCATATTCCGAATGAAGTTTGCAGACGTAAAAAGATATTGTATGAACTCAAACAAGCTCTTTGTGCTTGGTTTGATCGATTTTCTACTGTTGTTAGTTCTCTTAGTTTTTCCTCTTAACGCTCATGATTCAGCTCTCTATGTTAAGTTTACATCTGTTAGTTGTATTCTTTTTTCACTTTATGTTGATGCCATGATTATTATTGGTGATGATGATGTTCTTGGTATTGCTAAAAGAAAGGTTGAGTTGGCTCACAAGTTTGACATGAAGGATTTATGTCCCTTCGTTATTTCTTGGGTATTGAGGTTGCTATTTCTTCCAAAAGTTATCTTTTATCTCATTCCAAGTACATAGCGAATATCCTTCAACGAACTCGACTGATGGATACTCGAATTGTTGATATACCTTTGGAACTTAATGCTCGATATGACCCTATAGATGGTACTCTAATATCCGATCCTACTATGTACTAGACTTTAGTTGGTAACCTAATCTATCTCACTATCACTCGACAATATATTGCTTATGTTGTCTACATTGTTAATCAATTTGTTGCATCTTCCACCATAGTTCATCGGGTTGTTGTTTTTCGTATTTTATGCTATCTCCGAGACACTATTTATTATAGTGTTTCCTTTTGATTCGTCTTTGGAGCTTTTTGCCTATTTTGATGCTGATTGGGTTGGTGATTTGAATGATTATAAGTCTACTACTAACTTTTGCATATTCTTTGGTGGTTCACTTATTTCATGGAGAAGTAAGAAACAAGAAGTTATTTCTTAATTCTCCATAGATGTTGAGTAACGTGCAATGACTACCACCACAAATGAGATTGTTTGGTCGCGTTAGCTTTTGGCAGATATAAGAGTCTCTATTACTACCCTAATCCACTTTATTGTGAATAAGAGTGTTATTCATATTACTTGTAATTTAGTCTTTCATGAACACACTAAGCACATTGAGATTGATTATCATGTTACTCAAGAGGTGCTACAACATGTAACAATTACATTGCCTTTTATATCTTTCTCACACTTGTCTCGCAATTTTACTTCTTTATTGACAAACTCTTAATACTCCTAGCAACAACATCGCGAGTTTGAGAAAATGTTAGAGTATCTATTAATTTTGTTATTCATTATTTTGTTCTCATAAGATAAAATAGTCATTTTAAATTCTTTTACATTGTTTGCTATATATATATATATATTCTTATTTCTCTATTGTAATTTACCATTTAATATTATAAAACTCTAGCCACTATTTTCATTTCATCTCCTATCTTTCAATTTCCTCTTCAATTCTCACATATATATATATATATATATATATATATATATATATATATATATATATATATAATATGGATTCGTAGGTAGAGAATAGATAAGTGTGTGTGAAAGAATACTTTGTCAAATAAACTCATCAAAAAAAACGTCTAATACAAATATATATATATATATAAAATTTCTAGATAAAGAGGCGCCACCCCGGCAATTGTTTTTGCCAAAAGCAACTGTCTGAACAAAGTTGTAAGACCGTGTGTGCTAAGAACTGTGTGTTGTCGGGAGGTTAAGGAAGGGCCGGGGAACCACCCCTGTAAAGTCCTGGAGATTAATGCACGAATCCTGTGTACAAATCCAACTTTCTTCCCACCTTTAATTCTAACTAAGACGTTTACAACTATCTAGCTGTCAAAATAAAAACTCATAGAAAATAACCTAATTAAATATTCTGCAATAAAATGTTACAATAAAGCTTTTCCTTCGTTCATGGATATCCCTTGGAGCCATACATTCATATATATATATATATATAGAAGTAATACAAATCTTCTTGCATATAGAAAAAATTAAAGAAAAAGGCAAGGTAAAATATAAAGCATATCACTATATATATAATTTATTCTTCCAAATACAAAAGTGT
The DNA here is from genome assembly GCA_025388415.1 of Cynanchum wilfordii. Classification (NCBI taxonomy): domain Eukaryota; kingdom Viridiplantae; phylum Streptophyta; class Magnoliopsida; order Gentianales; family Apocynaceae; genus Cynanchum; species Cynanchum wilfordii. The sequence continues at coordinate 100,021 of JAHSUH010000888.1, read as the reverse complement.
ATCCCAATACTAAGTTATATATATTATAGCAGAAAAAAGAGGGAAAAGAAAAAAAAGTTATATTTCTTCACCTTCATGACAGCTTGATTTTTCTTAACTATGTCTTGGCACCTGTAAAGATTTGGGAGTCCAGCAGTAAGTAAGTAAGTACGCTGCATAGAGAGTTCATAATTAAAAGTCTACTACTTATATTATTATTAGTACTATGATCTTATTACTACGTGTTTAACACGTGTTTTCGTGATAGTAAGATGTATAAATAACAGTTCGAATCTCAAAATAATTATATATGTATATTAAGAAATAATCCGTCTTTTTGCAGTTTTAGAGGTGGAGAGTTTCAGATTAAGTTAGAGAGTTTTTTTCACTTTTGGGAATCCAACAAATTAGAAGGGATACAGAAAAAATTAAATTATTTTTTGGACAGAATTAAAATAAAAAAGTTTTGAACTTTTTGGTATCCTAAAGTGATTAAAATATAATAATTAGTAGTAATATAGGAAGAATCTAGTGATTAAACAATAAATAAATAAGCTGCCAAAAAACTTTTTCCAGACTTGCATGCAGTCAGAAACATAGACAGTAGCACTGAGAGAAAGAGAGAGAAAGAAGAGAGAGAGTGTTCATGGATTTCCCAAAATTCTGTGCCAAACTGAGCATGACGGTCGAACTACATTTATGATTCTGAGGTCATTCATTCATGCATTTTATTCACTCAAAGAAACCCGACCCATTAAAATAATAATAAAATTTTAAAATATTCGCAATGAAAACAGATATAGAGATAGAGAGAGAAAGTTAAAAGATCTCCCAAAGGCAACTCCATTTCACACCATCTTTGGTTGCAGAGAATTAAGAAGACCGTATTATAAGATAATCGATGCATGGTCTGTTTGTGAAACTAATTACAACTTTCTCTCTCTAAATATATATATATATATATATGTTATTATATATAATGTTAGTTAACTAGATGAATATCACGGTCTACACATGCAAATGAGAAAACGCGTGATTGTGTGTCAGCCCTTTGAGAAAATCCTGAATTTAAATTTTTAAGTACACACAGAAAGAAAGGCCTATGGTTTTTAGTGGTTAAAATGGTCGGTAGTAATTAATACCAATATATATATATATATATATATATATATATATATGGTGCAGTGTTGGATTAATTCTGGATTTGGGAAAATGGCAAAATATATATATATATATATATATATATATAATGCTTACCAGGAAATAGCTTTCGCCGTGTTGTAAGCTTTCCAAGAGGAATCCATATTCATTTACTGCAATTGGCACTCCTGAAGAATGAAACAACAACAAATTATCTTCACCACATAAACTTCTCATGTCTACAGGCCCCTTACTCGCCACATCTGTTGCTACACCGTTGATGAATACTGTGATGAATCCTGATCATCCATCCATTGATCAACATTAATATATTCAAAACCAAAAAAAAAAAAAAAAAATTCATATAATTCAGTTCACCCATACTATCACAATTTAATTCAATTTAATAACAAAATTACCTGAATGATAGTGGGAATCGTTGATATCTGAAGGACAGCTGGAGAAAACTGCCGCCGTGGTTGAAGAGTTTTGATCGAATTCCGGGTGGTGGTGGCCGCCGCAAATTGGAGAGGAAAAAGTATACAGTTCATTATTATTATTGATGGAGCAGTCATTTTGCAGAGTCATCATCCCACCGGAATTACCACTAGAAGAAGCGTTACAGAAATTATTAGGAGCCGGCGAAAAACTTGTTTCGTAGCGAAGGAGACCACCGCCGCCGCCACCACCAGTTCGCGTTTGAGATTGAGATTGAGATTGAGATTGTTCTCCTGTACTATTGATATTCATACTCGCTTGTATTTGTCGCTGCCGGCGACGAGACCTAGACCGGCGATTTTGGAACCAGTAGAAGACGTTAGCATCGCCGACGGAACCGAAGTTTTCAAGGAGTTTTCGAATTCTGACGGTTTCGTCTTTAGGTGGATTTACCATCCCACTGTTGAAGATGGATTCGAGTATGAGGATTTGCTCAGGCTTCGGCGTCCATCTTGACCTCACAGGTTCGTTTCTTTCGCCTTCCGTGCTGCCGTGGTTTATTGATGATCTATTATTCCTATCTTGTCCTTTATCCTCCATAGTTGATCAAAGGAGGAAAATTAATTGGAGAAACTAACTGGAATTTGGAAGAAGAGAATTTATTAGTACAGAGAAACGATCGAAGGGAAACAAAATTAAGTGTCCACATCAAAGCAGAGTGACTCTATATATATAAGGGCATTTTAAAGGAAGGCCTAAAGGGAATGTTACTTACAATGTCTAAAATTACCATGCTACCCTCCTCCTGATAACGGGTCTGTCTTATAGCGTTCCTTTGCGGCTACCGTATTGTAATATATATATATATATATATATATATAAAGATCAAACAGCAATAGATAAAATAAAAAAGAGAAGTGTAACTTAATTGATAATAGTCTCATTTATAATTGGAGGAATATAGAAAAAAAAACCTGATTTAGGGTAGGATAAGTCGGAGGGGTGGGGGGAGAGCTCTAAAAAATTAATAAATATTTGAAAATAATTAAGGAAAAAAGATGGGTTAAAATGGTAATATACAGGAGGAGGGAGGGGGGTGTGAAAGGAGGACAATGGAGCTAGGGTTCCGGCGTGGCTGAAGTGCATGTGAAGAAATGCATGGAAAGCTGGGTCCTGTAAACAAAATTTTAAAAAAAGGTAGGAAAAATCCAAGACAGGAAAGAAGAAACCGTGCAATAATTTAATAGCTTGTGACGTTAGGCAGACATGGTTCACAGTCCACACACACAGTCTCTCTCTCTCTCCTCTCTTTTTTTATACTAAACGAGAGGAGGCTAAGAGGTCTTTAAGGTTGGCTTAAACTTCGAACACTGTTATAATATATATATATATATATATTATTACATTTTTAATTAAACAGAAAAATTAATATAATAAAAATTAAAAATATATTAATAAATATCTTTTAATTTTTAAGAATAATAAATAAAAAATATAATTTTTTTTTCACTATGAAATATAAACACAGAGGGCGAATATATATATATATATATGTATGTCGGACAATCTCTCTCTCTTTCTAATGAATATTCGGGAGGTTTTATTTAAAAAAAATGAAAAAAGAAAGAAGAAACGAAAACCTTAAAAACCGACTTAGCTCCTATGGACAGGATTCTTGCAATTTATTTATTTATTTATTTATATTATTATTATTATTTTTAAAAAAAAAAAAAAAAAAAATTTATGTAAGGATATTCGATCGTACCAAATTATTCTAGCCTCAAGGGTATAATACAACTTAGCTTCATGCCTTAGATATATAGAGTTCCTTTAGTACGTAGCCATGAAGTTCTCCAATGGTAGAAATCTTTTACACCGACTTGTTCCATCAATATATAAATATATATACACACTATAAACCCCAAAATGTATTAAGGTGACTGGTGCACTTTAAAATTTTTAAATAGTTGACTAAATAAATATATTCAAATTCTGATTGAAAATGGATTTATTGTGTATACCATGTAATAGAAGAAGTTTCTATTGGATACCAACTAATATACAAAAAATGTGACATGCTAGAGGTGGTGTTTTCAACTTTAGCCCTCCAACGATCAAGTTAATAATGATTCCGGGAATCTACACAGAGTACTAAGAGTCCAGAAAAATGTTAATTTCTTGGTGCTCTCTTAAATGCTCTTTGAGAGTGCAAAACATACCCTCTATCAACTCTTGCTAGAATGAGGAAAAAATATGTTGTGTTGTGCAATATGAGGATAGTTTCCATAGCAGGATTACACCTAAAAAGTGAGTATTGTCCCTTAGCTAGTGGCCTTACTGACGTGTCATTTTCACATCGCATTGTCCTAACTATCGTGGTAGAAGTTTCACTTTTGATTCTTTTCAAATTCTCACTTAATATCTATTTAAAAATCTTTTAAAAAGTAATACAAACATTTTATTCACAACAATATATATATATATATATATGCAAAAACTTGTTACAGAAAGATTGCATAAAATTGATTTTGCTTGTTCGAGTTGGTGTAGACAAGGTTATTTCGGGAAATAAAAGGGACTACCAATGTTAGAATAGTCTATACACTCCATTAGAAATTAAAATTTTACATATTAATCCGTTTTTGAAATGAAATAAATATCCCAAAAATTTTAAAATGACAAATTTGAGGAAGACTCCATTTGTTTTTTCTTATATACTCTATATATATATAAGAACATGTTTAGTACAGAACATGTTTTTATTATAATATATATATATATATATATATATATGCTATTGTTCTAATTATAGTATTGTATGTGTGTCATATAGTTAATTTATAAATACCAGTTGATTTTTGATGACTTAAGGAGGCTCATTTAATGTATGATGCTAATATTTATATAATATATATATTTGGCATTATATTGGATTTTTTTTTCTCATTATGTGGGACTTTTTCTGATAATTGATGTAATTAAATCTATATATGTATATATAGTTCCTAGAAACTAAGCCAATTAATATATATATATATATTTTAATAGTTCACTCTATTTAAACTCAAAATTTTGTTTTAAATATATATACATACATAAAACTCAAATTTAGTATATTTATATTCACAACTAAGTTATTAATAATTCATATGCACTAACTTGTCAAAATATATTTATATTATATGTTACTATACTCACAAATCATACAAGAAATTATATCTTTTATATTAAATAAATAAACAATGTTTACATATAACAAACTAGTAATTAAATTTCTTATGCAATTTTAAAATATGAACTAAATTTTAGTTTATAAATAGGTAGAACTGATTCTTTGTTATCAAGCAGTGTTGAGTTTGTATATTATATATATATATATATATATATATATATATTTAAACTCAATTTTTATAAATCAAATGTAAAAGATTTTATGGGAAAAAAAAAGAAGAAGAAAAAAGAACAGTTTTCGCATCTTTCGGGGCTTTTAGTAAATTAATGACAGTATATATATATAAGTAAAAGAACATTTTACTTTGTAAGAAGAACGAAAAACATACCCATAAGGAATGCACCCCGAAAGCTAGACCTAAATGTTGGCCGGTGTCCAATAATATTATAATATGTATATATATATATATAAAATATTCCAAGAAAAGAAAAATTCAACACATTGAGTTTCAACACATGGGGTTGGGTAGATTACCACTTCTGTCAACTTTACAAGGTTTTCTAGGGCCCTTGGACTTTAGCCACAAATGGAAAAATTCCTGACAATCAAACACAAAAATTGGAATCTCCCCTCCTTTTCTTTTTTCTTTTCTTTTTTTCTTTTGTAATAATTTTTAATTATGTGTAGAGTGAATTTTAATTTTAATTTTTTAAAAATCATTTACATTTAAACCTTAAAATAGTTCTTTAGTCTTTTCATTCATTTACACCTTTGAACTTCTATGCTTTTCCGGTGAAAAAGATTCATTTTAAAAAATTATATTTAAAGATTGATGACTTATTTTGTACGACGTAAAGTCTTATGACTTAAAATCGTAATATTTTGTAATATGTATAATTTAAAACTAAATATTAATTAAAATTCTAAATTGAGCGTCCCGTGATTCACAATTTTTTGTCACCATTTGAAACACTACAAGTATATTAGAATAGCTACAATGGTTATTCATTTATCTAAACCACTATTTTTTTTGTTAAATATTTGAAACTTTAGCTCCCATTAATCTAGATTTGGCTTGAATTGCTCATGTAAAGTCTAACTCTTGCCTGAAGAAAGTTCTCATATTGACTCGTATATAGCGCTTACAATAAATATTAAATTCATGATCTCGTATAACATTTAAAATGTATTTTTTTTATTATTATTATTTTGTCAAATCCAACTTTTCTATACCAATCTTACTGCAATGCAATAGATTGCTAGGCTAATAATGTTAAGTTCTATTGCTTCCACTCTTTTATTTTTATATTTAGGGTTTGTAATAATGCAACTACAACACTTGGCTAACTTTAGCATTAAAAAAATAATGTTAAAATAGTAAATTCCTAGATTAATAATGGACATAAATTTTAAATTTAAGTAAGTATTTTTCATTTGAGAAGTAGATTGTTAAAAATAAATAAATAAAATAAAGTTCAAGATGATGAAAAATGTATTCTCATAACTTCTTTTTTGTTCTTTGTTATTATATTTGTTTTAAAATTTTAATATTTAAGTACTTTACGATTTTATTAACTCAAAGTTAAGTCGAGTTGAATATTTTTTTTTTTTTTTTCGATGGACAAATTCTATTTAATAAATTCTTAGTTCTCCTTCTTATAAATTTGTGATTACTATTTTATATGAAAGAAGAAAATATCATTATTTTTCTTGATTTTGTTTAAACTGTCAGTATTTAGTAGTCACTTTAGATTCCGATTAATTCAAAATTGAGTCACGACAAACCTCTTTTCAAGGTTAACATCTATTTTGTGTACAAAGTTAAGACCTAGTAATTTAAAGGAGAATCAAATTTCTTCCACTTGGCCTAATACGTTGTTATTAAAAAATATATAATTATTTCTTTTGGTATAACCTTCCGATGTCCATTAATTACTTTGGATCCGGACTAATTTGGAATCAAGCTACTCCAACCTCTTTTCCGAAGGAGGTTCCCCCGTAATTAATACTCATTTTTTGATCATATATATATATATATATATATATATAAGTTTAAACTCGAAAAATTAATTATTTAAAAGGAAGAATAATTGGTGAGTTTAGTCTCAAGCAAATTTACTTTTGGCAACTTCAATCCCCAAATTTTTTTTTATATTGTTTATATTGTTTATATTGTTCAATCCTAAAAAAATTAACAATTTATATTGTTTAACTAATTTTAAAAAGGGTAAAAATGTCATTACACTTAATAAGAAAAGAAAAAAAAAAGAGAACTATTATTTTCAACATCAATTTCCAAGCATGATTATTAGTTTTCTCCTGTTCTTCTCCTTCCTCCCTCTCTGCGATTTGGATGAAATATATAGTCGTTAATGGTGATTTATGTGTATATATATTATTATACTTGGACTTTTTGACCCTGTGGAAATAATCCGATACGATTCTCAATTGCTCCCCCAAAAACAAAATAAAATTATTTTTATTCCATAACAAAATTTGTCAATCACTGTTCATTATCTCTCTTGCACACCACCTGTTTGATAAAATTACCAACCTAAAATCATCGCGGAATTCTTTTTGCAGGCACGCAGGTAGACATCAATTGATGATGATACAGTTGAAAACCTAATCAAATTAAATTGACCAAAGAAATCAAAATTAGGTGTTGTGTTGGAGATGTAGACGAGGAAACAGTAGGAGATCGCGGATGGCGATAACTTAAAAAAAAAAAATGGAAGAACGTGGCAATTTTGATGAAGATTTTCAACCTCTACTTTCCTTGAGCTTTCTCGCGTATGGACACATGTTTTGTTTCTCTCTCTTACAGGAGGAGGAAGAAGATTAAAGTCGAAAAGATTTAGGTAAAGCTTTGGAAGAACAAAATGAAGAGTCTTCTTCGTAGAGAATTGAACGATCCGAGTTTTTTTTTTTATATTAGTTATTTTCTCTTTTTTTTTTTTAATTTCTTCTTATGTAATGACAGTTTTACCCTTTTTAAATTAGTTAAACCATATAAACCGTTAACTTTTTAGGGTTTTTGACGGATTCTGTTAAAATGGACTTTATTTTTCTCTAATAAAAAAGTTTGGGACTTTAAAAGTTAAAAAAAATATTTTGGGACTAAAGTTACCAAAAGTAAATTTGTTTAGGATCAAACTCACCAATTATTCTTAAAAGGAATCAAACTTTTTTGTTGGTGCATGCATGAAGTAATAGAACAACATGATGTGTAAAGAGGAACAGCCCAAAAATAAGGGAAAAAAAGCCGCAGAAAACAAAAGAGTGAAGCCGAAAAAAGGCTTGCTACCTATTACACAGACACTAATACTACTCACCGCTCCTCTTTTATGCCTTTCATCCATTGAACTTAGCCTTCTGCTCAGTCCTCTCTCTCTCTCTTTTTAGGGATTATTTAGTTCCTGCTTAGGGTTAGGGTTAATCAAAATACATATATATATATATGATAAACTGTAGGAATGATGTTAGCTAATTAAGTCTAAAATCAACCAAAGAATATATATATATATATATATATATATAATAAAAACTCAAACTCGACATAATCAAATAAATATTAGGCAGAGTTCGGGTCCTACTTAAATGATACACATTGTGGCTATTTTTTCTTTCCCTGTTTAATGAATTCTCATGTTAATTTGACAAATGGGACCAATCACATTCTATTTATTACTTTCCATGATGACAATATGTACATCTCTTTATCCCAATTTTATAAGTTTCATACTTAATAAAATGTGTAAAAAATTGTGATCCTTAATGTTATATTTGAGATATATATAAGTATTTATTAACTATTTAATACTGTCATTATTATATTAAACTGAAAAAATTCATAAACTCGTACTTATATGTTATGAAAAATTGTTACTCTCTTACTATGTGGAACGATGTATCACAAAAATATATATTATAGTTAAAAGTAATTGAAATCATTTTTGTTTTTACAATTTTGTTAATTAATACAATTCCTCATCCCACCCGGTTTAACATTGTCAAAATAGAAGTTCTTCTCCTGGCCTAATGGTCTAAGAGTCTCCCCCTCAACCAAAAAAGGTTGAGGGTTCGAATCTCTTCTGGCCATTGGTTTAGGAGTTTCTCCCTTACCTCCCGGCTTGTCAAGAGGTTAAGGGTTTAAACTTCACCCGGGGTTCCACAGTTCGAGATATATTCGCAAGTGCAGGTATACCCTCATTGTTGGGCTTTCCTGGGTGGATTAGTTTTGACCGGAAGGACATGAGATACTACCTTAAAAAAAAACATGGTGAAAATAGGCTGGCTTGAGAGTCTTTACCTAATAGGGCTGGGCCTATACATATAAGTGACTTTGTGGACTTAAGGCCCATTATTTTGGGCCTCAATTGGGCTTCACTACATTACAAACTTCTACTTTTGTTTTGTTGATTAGTAAAAAAAGTGAACCGTCAGAGTTGGTTAAGAGTTAGAGTAAAGTCTTTTTTTTTGAGTAAGAGTTAGATTATATAAATGTAATTCGAGGCAAATGTGAATTAATCAGAGCCGCGAACTCTAGATTGGGCTAAAAAAAATTTAAAAAAGAGAGAGAGAAGGAAAAAAAAAAATTTTCTTAGTTCAAATCTTGTGTTTAGAAAATTAAGTCTTAGAGAAAAACTTCACCTAAAAAGATAGTTACAAGGATTCAAATTGATTTTGAATTAACTAGAGTACAAAATAGTTACCTTAACCTGAAAAAGATTCAATTTAGTTCAATTTTAAATTAATCAAATACAAAATAACTAGTAAATAATGAGATTTATTAAAAAAAAAAAAAAAAAAAACAAGACTTGCATATATATATATATATATATATATATATATATTTGTATAAACTACGTGTCCCTTTGAGAAAATAGGAAAACTATTTTTTTTATAGAAAAAAAGAAAAAAAAAAGCCAACATTGTTTGACCTTGCACGTTCGTAACCTCCTCCCATGTCTTTTTGCATCTATATATTGCACAATAGATTTTAAGGCTAATAATTATTCGCAAATCTGAGTAGGTGTTTTTGGTATATTAATTAAAAACATCCTTTTTCCTTTCTGTAATGATCAAAATGGAAAGATTGAAGATAGTAGCTATTTTCTTCTTCTTCTTCTTTTGCATTATTCTTCAGATTTCCAGCGCTCAACTTCGGGTTGGCTTCTACAGCAAGTCATGTCCAAGAGCAGAAACCATCATTCAACAGACTGTTCAGAGAAGGTTTAGAACTGATCGTTCCATAACTGCAGCTTTGCTCCGGATGCATTTCCATGACTGCTTTGTTCGAGTAAGTCATCATCAGAGTTTTCTTCTTTTATTTCTTTTTATCGAATATTTTAGTTTTTCACATGAAAGACACGTAAAATAACTTTTACATTTTTAAAATAATAAAAAAATAAAAAATTAGATGATTTAGAAATTACTATTTACAAGAAGCCATGCATGCATGCATGCCCACGTGGTTTTTTCAAAAAAATTTAAAGTTATTTTGCAAATATATATGTATATATGGTTTTCAGGGTTGCGATGCATCTATATTAATAGATTCTACAAAATCAACATCCTCGGAGAAAGACGCCGGTCCAAACCTGACAGTAAGAGGATTCGACCTAATCGATGAGGCCAAGAAAATCCTGGAATCCACTTGTCCATCTACAGTTTCATGTGCAGATGTAATCACGCTAGCAACACGTGAAGCTGTAGCCTTAGCCGGAGGACCGAAATACAACGTGTCAACCGGTAGAAGAGACGGTTTAATTTCGGATTCATCGGAAGTAAACTTGCCCGGACCAACACTGACCGTACAAGACGCTGCACAGTTTTTCACGGACAAAGGATTAACCTTAAATGACATGGTTGTCCTTTTGGGCGGCGGTCACACTGTCGGAGTTGCACACTGCGGGTTTTTCCAGGACCGTCTTTCTAATTTTCAGGGCACCGGAAAACCTGATCCGACAATGGATCCTAAATTGGGAGCTAGTCTTTTGAGGAAATGTGGGACGGAATCTAGGCCGTTGAATAAGGATCCGACAGTATTTTTGGACCAAAATACATCTTTTGTGTTTGATAATCAATTCTACCGTCAGATTAAATTAAGGAAAGGGGTAATGCAAATTGATCAAGAACTTGGTTTGGATAAATTGAGTGCACCGTTGGTCTCAACTTTGGCTGCCAATGAAAATTTGTTCCGACAGAGGTTTGTGAATGCAATGATTAAAATGGGAAATGTGGAAGTTCTTGTTGGTAATAATAATGGAGAAATTAGGAAAAATTGCAGGGTGTTTAACAGAAGGAGAAGGTCGTGATGTGATGATCAAAATTAGGTTACTTTAATTTTAATTATGGGGGGAGTGGTTAGTTAAATTACCTTTGATCTTGAGGTTTGTTTCAGCTTGTTAATTTATCATTTGTTTGATGGCGAAATTTATTATTTTCTCCTGTTTTTTACTTGTCATATTTTTAAAAGAAAATAAAAGAACAGTATCCCATTGTAAATTTATTATTTTAATTTGTTAGTACTTTTTCATTTATATAAAATTATAAAAATTTGATTATTTTAATTTGTGATTTTTTGATTTATTTATAGAAAATTATAAATTTAGTCCTTTGATTTTGCTTGTTGGCTATTTAAATGTTTCGTAATTAATTTTTAGCCGAATTCAAGTTGAAAAGACCTAGAAGAAAAATTGTAATGAAAAAATATCAAAGATTAATTGGGTGGAAAAAATTAATTAAGGACTAAATTAATGAAAAGTTAAAATATAGAGAAGGAACTAAATATATATATATATATATATATTTATATGAATCCTCCTTTATATATATATATATATATATATATATATTTTTTTTAATAAGCAATTTCAAATAAAATTTAATTATTTTTTATTGTAAAGAATTTTTTTTTCCAAAAAAAAAGTAATTTAAGATCATTATCTCTTAAAATAACAATAAAATAAAATAAAGATCATTAATATCAAAATAATGTTAAGATTTAGAAAAAATTTTTTTACCTTTCTTATAACATTCAAAAAGTATTATAATTTTATTGATAAATTAGAAGAAATAAACTTAACATTATCAAATATAATAAAAAATTATTTAATTATAGATAATTATAATACATATTTTAAAATTATATATATATATATATATTTTTTTTTTTTTTTTGAAAAATCATAACTTTTATCATGTCTCGAATTCATTACCAACTGAACTACGCATTTTTGACTTTAAAAGTATATATGATTTAAAGTTAATACTATATATTGTAATATTCGGAGAAAGATCCTTAAGTGTCTCAACTACTTTGGATTAATTAGGTTAATATTGTTTTAAAAAAAAATTAGGTTAATATTAATATTACACTCTCATCATCCGTTACCGATCATACCAAAATCTTCAAAAGATTCTTCTTAATGCCACAGCCGCAGAATCCCAGAATCTCACGAGTTTGATTTTTTTTCTTCAAAAGTTTCTTTCTTTTGCATGGTTTTAATATCTGATATAATGTATGAATATTCTATCAGTTAATCACCATTTTAAAGTTTTTTTTTTTTTTTTTATTACTTCCTCCTTCTGTGTAAAATGGCAATTTTGAAAAACTTACTGCCAGCACAGTACCCAATGGGGAAGAATGGTTTGGAATGGGCTAGAAAGTACATGAAATTTGGCTTTTTAGGCACTAGGGAGGGAGTGTCAATGATGCTGGGTGTGATTAGTGTAACCAGTTGGAGTGTTGCTGAGATTCCACAAATCATCTCCAACTACAATAAAAAATCAACTGAGGGCCTTTCTCTTGCATTCCTCTTCACATGGATTTTGGGGTATGTAATCATTATATTTTATATTTTTATTTTTAGGTTAGATCACCACTATTATAACTAATATGAATTCGACTTTTTAGTTCTTGCTCCAAAAAAGTCTTACAAAAATCGAATAGACTTATGATTTAGTATTTTGGGATTTTATTTAGTTAGTTTTTTAAAGTTCAGACTATATGTCCCTAAAATGTGTAGCTGATAAAATAAATGATGTGATTGATAATGTTTTCTATATGACCTGACAAAGAAACTGTTCATATGGAAGGTTTAAGTTTCAAAAATACAGAGCTGAAGAATTTTCATTTTCTTTGGCTCATCTTTTTTACTTTTTAGAATCATGCTGCAGTCAGATTGGAGATTGGAGATTGGAGATTGGAGATTGGAGATTGGGGATTGGGGATTGGGGATTGGGGATTGATTAGTTTAATATATTTATCAGATTTCAATGCTGAATTCCCATTCCCTAATGCCCATAGGCTCGTAGATTAATTTTGTTTCTCTTAACTTTTTCTAATATAGTATATTACTAATGTGTGTTTTCTTTAAAAAATTGCAGAGATCTTTTTAACGTTTTTGGATGCTTGCTAGAGCCAACTACTGTAAGCCTTCATCTTTACAAAATTTTATCTTGGATTTAATCTTTTCTGTACAAATAAGTCATAAAAACTCTTGCTTAAACAGTGTTAAATAGGATAAGGAACAAATAGGTAAGAAAATTCTTGAAAACGTGGAAAAATTTGGGGGGGTGGGCGTGTGGGGGTGAAATGCATACATATTAGGAGGGAAAGCCACTCTCCTTCAAGACTACTACAGACAAGAAACCAAGTTAAAAGAAATAGAACATAACTGGGATTTCGTTCTCAATTCCTGAGAGTTTGCTTTGGTTAAAAAAAGAAATCAGATAAAACATATGATGTTTTATACCTAGTGAGAAACCCTTGACCCTTTTTCTCCTTCCCTTAAAATAGAGACACTTTTAAAGGCTTTCCTCTTAATGTATCAGTGCATAATATTGAAGGACCTTGCACCCTGCAACAGAACATGCAGTACACTAGTTTCCTTTGCCTTCTGCAGATTAGATAAGTTATTTTTTTGAAAAATATTCCTATTGATACTTCTTCTAAAATTAGTGGTATTAACACAAAGGTTTCAGTTCCACAAACAGAAAACTATGATCCACATGCACTGTATTTAGTATTGTATCAATGTTTGATACTGGTGAATAAATGTTGGCAATCTATATGATTCGTTTGGCAACTGCCATTTTGAAATTTCAAGGTTCTTTTGGTGGAATTTTCATGCTTAAACCTTAATTCTCTAAAAGGATACTTCTAGGATTTTACTTCATTTCTTCTAGTATCTCATTCCTTTTAATAGGAAAAAAAAACACATGGGTTGAGCATCTTATATTCAACTTCAAGAACCAGCATCTATTCTGATTCTTTTTTCTCCATTATTTTTTTCCTAAATATGGGATCTTTTACATACATGTATGACTGATTTTCTTAGTGAATCATCTCCATTGTGATTAATGTAAATAAAATACATCAAGAAGAAATTCGAGCACCTTATAAATAAGTAATTGATGGCACAGGAATTTTACAATTTTAGACTGTCTTTGAGCCCAAAACTATTATATGGATTTTTTTTATTATTTGACAACACAAAAGGTTGTTACCATCTTTCTTTTATCCTCTGTTCTTTTTCATGAGAGTACTACAGATGGAAGAGTCAGAAAATGCTTTTACATTTTAGGTATGCTAGATGTGCCCTGTTATTCTTTTAAGCTCATAAATAACTATTGTTTGGAGAATATTAATTGCAGTGAAATATAATTATTTGTTGATGATCAATATGTAAAAAAATAATTGCACAGTGGGAAGTAAGAAGGTAATAGTCACTGATGTAATATCTGTTGAAATTTATTGATGGGTTTATACTTGTTGCTGTATGTGAAATCCTTAGATTTCTAGATAATCGAGATGTATACCAAATGAAGTGGCAACTCTTCCAATAACTAGAGGGAGTCTGATACTATCATTAGTTTTTCATTTGTGTATTCAGAATATGAGAATTTACATTTTTCTACTCTTTATTTAGTTACTTGCTTCATGGAGATCACTTATAGCTAATTTAAGAGTATTTGCTAACCAAATCTTCTGTATATATTATTTTATGTTTTTGTTTAGAAACTCTCTCTCTTCTAATTATTCAATCTTTTCTATTTCAGCTTCCTTCACAATTCTATGTGGCAATTGTAAGAATAAACTCTACCCTTTTTTTTTCTCTTTTAACTCCTTTGTGGATAAAATATTTAAGGAAGTTGTATGCATTTTGACTTTCATTCCTTGGTGTCTGCAGTCGTATGCAGTTACAAGCTCAATTCTGGCTGCACAATCAATATACTATGGTTACTTCTATAAGCCAGTGAAATCTGACCAGCTGCACAATGAGGTTGGGTGTTCATTCTGTTGATCTTTCTTGAAGCTATCATATCTTGATATATTAGTTTTATTTTCTTAAGAGTATTGGAGAGTAAAGGTTAATTGACCATTTCTTTTTCTTTTATATAGAACTTTAAACACATATTTTGAAGAATGTTGCAGTGATAATTTTTTAACTCTTGTATGTATTTACGTGATATCTGGATAAGGTCATTTCAATTGCGGCTGAAGAAAATACAAGGAAGGACAATTATGCTCTTAATAAGAAAGACTTCCCAAAAGTGGGATTTCTTGCATCTGTGTCTGCAAGCTCTCCTATCCCACTTCCAGCACAAGCAGCTTCCACTGGAGGAGAATTATACTGCAGGTAACTAACTAGTCTCTCTTTGAATTTTTATATTGCATTAGAAATTCAATGTCCTGTCAGTATTCTAAATTCATTGGTATGAAAAGATATGATGAGATAAGTGGGAAGGATTTAGATCTCATTGAGATTTGGTTTCAACTAGTTTGAATGAAACTTTTGCTAAAGGTTATTTCTGTTATAAAAAATAACTATGTTGAATAAATGATAGAGAGAAATGACATTTACCAATTAAGGTCTAACAAAAGGCAAGGAAAAATTCCTCTAAACCCAAAACATCTTAAAATTTTTTGAGGGATTATAATTACCCACAACTTACATATTAAAATTCATTAACTTGGTAATAATTAATTAAATTAGAAAATTAATAATATAATAATAGATTAATTTTTATCAAATAAAATTTGCATTAAATGCTATGAAGGTAAAGAAGAAAATAAAAGTTTAATTGAAATTTTAATTAATAATTAATCTTTTGTTTTTTTTTTTTTAATTTTGCAGGTTTGTGTTTGTTGGTCAAATTTAGTTGTTATTCGAATATGATTAATATTTAACACATCAATCTACTTTGACTCGAATTCATAAATATAATGTGCTGTTAATAGATGTAAATTGTTAAAAATAAAATATATGACTAAACATATCAATTATAAATTGTTTAGCGATGAAATCCTTGAAATTGAAAAAAAAAAAAAAAAAAAAAAAGGCAACAAATTAATGTTGGCTTATATTGGACAGTTAAGGTATAGATGGAAGGACGTAAATCTCAGGTTAAAAAATAGATTGAGAACCTAAAAGTGCAAAGACGAATTATTTTGACAAAAGATGTCATTTTGCCTGAATTCAAACACTAAACTTGTTACCACTAGGATTCTTGTCCTCTTGATGTGATGATACTCATAGCTTCCTATTTTTCTAATGTCCTGCTACTATTTGGATTTTGTGCATTCTATAGTTTTCTTTTCATATTATTATTATTATTATTTTTCTAATAATATGTTTTTGTGTGCTCTGCATTATTAGTTTCTAAGATTTTTGAATTATTCTATGTAACAAGAGGTATGAATTTGTGGGGAGGGGGAATTGAAATAATGCTGAATGAAGCTAGCTTAATTAAAATTACTATTTTTAGCTTAATGTTTTCTCTCATTTATTGAGATGCCTCATAAATGGCAACTAAAACAGTTTAGAGAAAGGGAAAGGAAAAATTTGGCCTGCTTCAGTAGTTCAGTAACATATCAGTTCATCTATGTTTGTTATGTTGCTAAATCCTTAACCCTGCAGTCCACTGGTCATTTTATTCCAGGGAATGACATTGTGTTTCTTGTAAATCTATTTTATAGTAGTTTTTATTAAATCATGTGATGCAACTATTTTGTGTTGAGTGATTTTTCTCGATGTTCAATGAAAATGTTGGATTTCAGGTCAGCAAGATATTTATCAATGAGTCATACTCCTACAGCGAGATCATATATAGTGCAAAAAGTGACATCTGAAAATGATTTGTACTCAACCACAGCGCCATTGCTTGATAGACATGCGTCTACGATGCTGGCTCCTTCTCCAGGCATTAGACCCATGTTATGTGTGGTGAGACTTTCTCAGTACTAGTGTTCTTCTTGTTATCGGAACTACCATTCCCATGTTAGGTTTAGTCTTTGACACTCTTTTTACTCCAGGCATTCTACTTGACTTTTTTCCTCGGCATTTTTAATTTCCAAAAGTCAGAGACTACTGGAGTTGTAAAGCTTTTTCAAGCCCCAGAGAGTGTTGGAAAAAAAGTGGGGAGAAAGCTTTTACAGGTAATCAGAATCATTGTTTTACATATATAGAAAAAGGGATTCTACTACTCTACTAATAAAAAATTGATGCTCTAAACTGTTTTTTTTAGGCTTAATTCTTTTCTCCAATGTTTGTGTAGATCTTTATTGTTTAAATAATTTCTTTACAGCTTTCCATTTCTTTTTTGTATTATTATTGCAGACATGATCAGTTTATAACTGTTTGAATGTTCTATAAGACATAAGATAAACAATGTTCTTTTGATAAAAATTTCTCTAGCATGTGGTTAAGCATAATTATTCTCGCTTGTACTGAACGTAATGCAGGCTAATGGGGTTTCAGTGAGAAATTCATCCATGAATACTGAGGGAATTGGATCTTTTCTTGGTTGGGGAATGACAGCTATTTATCTGGGTGGTCGTCTTCCACAAATTTTACTCAATGTAAGTAAGCTGAAATTCATGAGTATAGCCTATTGGCTGTTCTGTCATGAATGTTGCAGTTGTTTAGTACAATGAGCCGGATCTTGTGGTCAGTGTATTTGTTTGTTGAATTGGATTTGGACATCATTAACTGAATAATATATTTTAAACCTTGCTTTCTATCTGAAATTTCCATAAAACTTATTTGGGAGTTGAGAAAATGTTGACAATTCTTATCATCCATTGTTACTATTATCACAGAAAATTTGATTGACTGCATATTTATTATTTGCTGGAACATGTGATTGAATCAGTATTACCACTACTTAGTCTAACTATTTTCTTTTTTACTGATATATTACAGATTAGACGGGGAAATGTAGAGGTATGGTTTTCTTTTTTGTTTTTCCTTTCTTTTTCTTGTTAAAGGATGTAGGGTGTGCACTCTGCAAATTGAAATGCCGGGCATGGCTAAGATAATTCAAAGCATGTTCTGCATTGTAATTCTCTAACCTTGTGTGATGCTGTGTAGGGACTCAATCCACTGATGTTTCTTTTTGCTCTACTCGGCAATATTACATATGTGGGAAGGTGAACTTCATATTTTTCACTGTCTAATTTTATGACAACAAAGTAGATGCAATAGTTGCTCTGGAAGGCGTAACCATTTCAGCTATACTGTCTTAGTCTTGTTTAGTACTCTTCAGTGGATACTGATATATTATGATTTGAAGATTTCTCCAGATTTACTATCTACTGTGTTAATCTTAATATTTTCTCATAATTTTGAATTTGTAGTATACTGATTAACAGCATGGCTTGGTCAAAATTAAGACCAAATCTACCATGGTTGGTGGATGCTGGCGGATGTGTGCTCCTGGACACCTTTGTATCCTGAGTAAATTTTATTTATTTATTTATTTTTTCAATTTTTTTTCCCAGCTAACAATTCTTGGAGTGAAATTTTATCTGGGCTGGACAAAAATTGTACAGTGCTAATTATGGAGTTTCCTGAAGTTTTGGAAAAGAATTTGTTGGGGGGGTAACTCATTCTTAGAATTGCTTGACACTTCGAATATCTGAGGATTTCCTATGGGGTTATCATGATCATATTGTTTATGTAATTGAAGTATTGTTTCCTTGATTCTTGAATCTCCTCCACTTCTTCAGATAGTAATTCAATTCATTTACTTCCGGTTTTGGGTACCTCAAACTGGTGATATTAAGCACACCTAGTGTAGCTCGTATATATTTCACATCATGAGCAAGGAACCAAAAGGTATAACTAAATAACTATTGCCCCATGCTGGGACAAGTTCAGTTCTCATGATCTGCCTGAATTGCTTGTAATATGTGCTATATCCCCTTTTATTTGTAAAAGTATTACTTCCGTTGTTTATTGCTTGACCAATTTAAAACAAGACTTCCCTCTTCCCTCGTTATGTTTGAGATAAGAATAAGATCATTCTCTCAGCCCTGCGAAGAAAAAAAAGAAAAGAAAAGAAAAAAGCATTAGAGCATTGGTGAATACACTCAAGCACAGTTATGATTCTCTAAGTAATTTCAGAAGAATACCTAGTTTTTCAATAAAATTCC
The DNA here is from genome assembly GCA_025388415.1 of Cynanchum wilfordii. Taxonomy (NCBI): domain Eukaryota; kingdom Viridiplantae; phylum Streptophyta; class Magnoliopsida; order Gentianales; family Apocynaceae; genus Cynanchum; species Cynanchum wilfordii. The sequence goes on along the minus strand of JAHSUH010000888.1, from coordinate 80,846 downwards.
AATAATTTAGTTTTTCTTTTCTATTGTATTTTCTCCAATCTAGATATGAATGGTTTTGTTTTTGACTTAATAGAGTTTCTGGCTATTGGACTATTAGAATTCTTACTTTTTAATGAAATTGAATAGGCCTATCTATATTTTTGAAGAAAATCATTTCCTTTCTGAAATGAGTTGCTAAAGTTCTTATGACGCATCTAATATTTTGTTGTTTCCCTGTTCCCTGATTTTTATTTTATTTCTTTCCTGTTCTCTGTCCATGTCGAATTGCTGGTGTAGCTGAACGGGTGATTTTTTTTTATGGAGCTGACTTCTGAACCTATTTCAATGCAAGAGACATCCTAATGCTTCAAAGGAGAAATTCTGCTTTAACTTCGCCATACATTGTGGTAGATCCTTTTCTTCCCCTATAGAACAAGAATATGATTGTGCTCTAGGCAATAAAATTTTGTAGATTGAATTCTTCACGTTTGACTAGTTGGACATACATACATCACTAATCATTTTATCGTATATTATGTTTTGAGGAATTCCCCCCACCACTTTTTTCCCTGTAAGGCATAAGATTACTAGGAAAATTCTTAATGGAATAACTTTTATTATGTATTTAGATATTATTCTTAATGTGTTTGACCAGAAGAATTAGCAAAAGAGGCTTGTGGAATTATTGATGATTGTTTTTGAAGCTCTAAACATTTGCTTAGTATATCTAGATATTGCCTTTAATCATGAGTTAACTTACCTGCTTGAGAAAGAGAGCTCACTTCTTGGTGGATGAGAAATTTTCCTCCATATTTTGTTTGTGATGTGTTGTTGTCTATAAAGCTGCTACCCTCCTACTTTTGGACAACAAACTTGGTTTGGAGTAGTTTGTCACCTGTCCAGACATTTCTAACAAAAAGTCATAGGCAAAAAACAGATGGTGAAGGAAAGAGGGGCCATTAGGAAACATAAGGAATTCTTGTGGAAGCCCTTGATGTTTAGCTGTCTTAGATGGTAAAGAGAGAAAAGGGGGCCGCCTATCGGCGAATATCTCTAGTGGGGGTGGGGTAGAACTCTTAGGTTTCTGTACCATTTATAAGAATAGAGAACGAAACATTGGTTACATAATGCATGATATGTGATATAAAATGTGCTGAGAAACTTAGCTGGTAAAATGAGTTTGTGAACGCCTAACTCATATCTAACTTCAGTGCCCCAAGAAGGGTAAGCATGAAAAGGTCCAGGGCATTATCAAGAATTGATTGATCTATGAAGGAATGGAAGTACTTTTTGAATCATGAATGACTTGTGTGTAGAACTCTTGTTTAGTTTGGTGGTAAGTGTTATATATATATATATATATATTTAAATAGGAAATGCAGATATTGATTGGAAGAATTTGTGTGATGTTGAAAGTTCTATCAGTTTCTGCTAAAAGGTCCTCCACCATGAACTATTCTATGGTTACACATAAGTGGACTTCTAGATTTTGAATTTTGGATTTTTTTTAAAGATATTTTGGACCATCAAGTTTTAATATATTTCAAAATTTTAAAATGAAAAAAAAAAAATTTAGTTATTTTAAATAATTTAATAATATTAAAAGTGTGCTTCATTGAAAAAATGATTATTGAAGTTTTCAAAAAATTTTAAAGTGAGTAATATATATCCATTCTATGAGATATTTTGTTCAATAATAAATATATTATTGAGTTAATGAACTTTATTAATGTCAAATTTATTTAAATTACTACTTCCCAATCCAATGTTTTTTTTTTTGTTGCATGAAATTAAATATGTAAAAATTGGGGGAAAAAAAAAACTTGGAATTAGGAAAAATGTAAAGGAAATTAAAGCAGGTCAATAAAATATCTCGGAAACAAGCGTTCAGGAGCAACCAGAACCTCAAACACACAAACCCTTTGATTCTTCCCCTTGCAGAAACTTGCCAATAATATACACAGAAAATCCATGGCTGTTGTTTCTGCTTTTCTTCCAACTTTATCCTCATCATCATCATCGTCAAGTTCAACAAAGCTTCACCAAACTCTAAATAACGTTAATAATTTCAAATTGTTCCTAAATTTCACCTGGAAATTTCAGATTCGGAGGCGATCGAAATTCGCCAGCAGTACGGCCTCATCATACAGAACTTATCGGGGAAGATTCGCAGCAGATGAAGAGGAGGATGAATTCGGGAGCTCCTCCAGCTTTAATGAAGCAGTTGAGCTTTTCAACAGTATGGAATACTACAAATGCCATGACGTTCTGGAAGCCCTGTGGAACAAATCTGAAGAACCCGCGCGAACCCTTGTCCATGGTATTTTACAATGTGCCGTAGGTTTTCACCACCTCTTCAATCGGGTATGCAGTTCCCTATTATTATCATTACTACTTTTTCATTACATTTTCTTTTCTTTTTCTTTTTCTTTTTTTAATTTATCAGATTATATAAATAAATAAGAAAATTAAATTAAAATCTTCTCTTTTATATATTTATTAATATTTTTTCTTAAAAATGTTATAATTATTATTTTATCTTTTATACTTATTTATTAAATAGATTAAAGTCATTTCAATTTAAAAAATATATTAATTTTTATAATTTTAAAATTTTTTTAAGTGACAAATACAAATTTTAATTTAATGAGACTGCAAAAATTGATTATTTGTCTATTTTTATTTTTTAAAAATTGGTCCTTGGATCAAAATTCATCAATATTAAACTTAATTGGTCTTTTAATATATATATACATAGAATATCAATTTGAAGAAATATAAATAGTTGGGGAAAATTTGCCTTATTTTTTATATATATATATATATATAGTGTATTTGTTTAGAACCATAAAGGTGCAATGATGGAATTCGGAGAAGGGGTATGCAAGTTGAGAAAAATGAACTTTGAAAACGGACCATTTCTCCAGTTTGAAAAAGAGATTTCTGCTGTCTTGAATTTCATTTACCAGACTCAATTAGAAGTAGCCGCATGTGAGTATTCTTTTTTCAACCAATTTTTTCTTGCATTAATTTTTATTCGAGTCGAATAAATAAAATAATATTATAAATACATTTTTATATTTAATACAAAATTGTGTGGACTGTATATAGGTACCGATGATCTATGTATAACAATGGACCAATCAGAAAGATCATATCAACTGCTCGGTGGATATGCAGCCGGTCAACACCTCTATCGTGTTTCAAACGACGACGTAGATAACAATTTCTACCTTGTTTTTTGCCCTGAAAATTTTCACAACACCGGCGAACCTCAAAGGATAAAAATCCCAATTCTTCAGGCCACCGAAGATCATCTTCTTCAATTATGCAATAATTATTGACAAATATATATATATATATATATTTTTTTTTTTTTTTTTTATATTTTTTTTAAAAACTCAGCAGAAGGGGGTGCCAACTATCATGTACAGAAATTTCAATATTCTCATGACTGTCGAGATTAGAGAGCATTTCATGTTAGGAGTTAGATCATTGATGCCCCCCATTTTACATAATTTTTTCGAAACTCAGAGGATGGGCATAGGATAGGATACATACATGGGAGAAGTTTCTTGTCTCTTCTCTAATAATAATGTGAAATAAATTGTATTAAATTTGGATTACTCAAATCTTTATGTTTCGGATAAATTAATATAAAATTCATGGTATATTGATGAATTTTGTTCATACATATTGAAGTTACAAGAAATATTCCTTATGTATTAGTATAGAAATTACATTGCTAATATAATTCTAAGAACAATTGGACTGAAGGTTTGGTTTAACCACTCTCTTTTTTTCTTTAGCGACTTGCAAAAATTTTAATTGGAGATATTATCTTTAAAAAAAAAAAAAATTATAAATTAAAAGAACAAGTTCTTAGTGAATACCCCTTAATCTTTATTCTTTGGCTACGATAAGTTGACATTGTCTTTTTTAACAAACGAAGTTGAGGATATCAACTCATTAATGATGATAGACTAATAAAGATTAATTCCTTATTAAATAAGTCACGTAAACCATTAAGAAATATTCAAGAATATTTAGTTCAATTCATAACAGTTTAACTTATAATTTAAGAAGTAATAAATTTGTATTATATTACAAGTTCAAAACTCCCAAAATATATATATATATATATATTTGGGGTACCAAAATTTTGTTACATGTTAAACTTTGGGACCCAAAACGGTTCAGAAAGAAAGTGAGTGGCTATGAAATCTAATGTTAAATTCAAAAAGTGGATCTGCTTCCTTCTACGACCACAAGCATGTTGATTATAGAAATTCCACATGAGTGTAGGGAAGCTTTGTAGATTAAAAGACAAACTAAAAAGAAAATGGTGTGTGGGAATCCCATATATATATATATATATATATATATGTATCTCATACACACATACAAGAGAAGATAATGAGGGATGGTCAAATCATAACAATTCCAGCTTTCCTTAATTGGCCTATTCTCCTCAGTCCTCATAATATAGAGTAGTAGGGTTATAAGGAGGAGACTTAAGTCTCTATACAACTTTTATGATATCTACTCATATATCGAAAGTTATATTGAATGATGATAATATATAAGAATGAATTTAAATATTTATAATCAACTTGAAATATCTTTTTTGATATAGTGAGGATAATACTAAGTAGTTGATAGTAGATTTTGTAGTCGTGATAGTATTGTGATATCAAAGGAGGTAGCTTGTTCGGATTAATGGGGACGCTAGACCTTAAGAGTAGTGAATGTGATTCTCTATCTCACATCGAAAATTATAGTCAATATGTAACGGTATATAAGAATAAATTAAATACTCATACTCAATTTGAGATTAAATTTAGTAAATACCATTTTTTTAAACAAAATTTTGATTTCTAACTAAGGATGGATAAAGTTTTTCACTTCACTTCACTTCAATTGGTTTTGGTTTGACAATTTTTATTGTTGTTGTTTTTTTTTTTTTTTTTTTTAAAAAAAATCTTAATATATCACCTATCTTCACAATGCCTAGAGTTCATTTACTCATTTATTTTTAAGCAAAAGATTTATTTAAATAAACTCAAATTACTATATTTTGGTCTTATTAGCTCATACATGATTAAAATTGAATGATAAAATAATTTAATAATATAAAATGATTATTTAGTTTTTGTTTTTTTAGTTTATGGAATTATTTTTTATATGAATGTATAAAGATAAAGATGATGGTGATTTCTTCTCACATGGCTGTGCCATATAAATGTCTTGTCTTTTCTTTTTATTTCCTTTCCTCTAAGCTACAAATGTAGGTCCATTTTTTTCTTGAAGACAAGTAATATGATGGCAATTTTTTTTTTTTTTTTTTGTGTCCGGGTTAATCCGAATAATTTACACTCGGATCCGATATCATAATTGTTGAGTTGGCAGCACTAAGGCGAGTTGGGTGTCGAACTCCCAACCTTCCGTTGGAAGTGTGGTTGCTAATCACTCGGCTACAACACACTTGACATATGATGACATTTTTATGTCTCCAATAACTGCTCAAGTTAAATTTCATAATTTTAGTCAAGTTAAACTCTTGTAATCTATTTCTAACCTATATATTTTGTGTAAATAATAATTAAATTTTATTTTAATTTTTATTATGTTTTTTAATTATATATTATAATTTATTACTATTTTTTATTTTTAAAATTTTGTACATAATTAAAATAAATAATATTAACACTTTTATAAAATTACATAGATAAAATAATTTGTGTTGATATGGGTAATTGCTAATTTTTTTTTTATATTTTATTTTATGGTGTGGTGTTTGGGTTGATCCGAATAATCTACACTCGGATCCGACAAAGCATAATTGTTGGGTTGGCAGCACTAAGGCTGAAAGTGGATGTCAAACCCCCAACCTTAAAGTTGGGAGTGTGGGTGCTGACCACTCGACTAGCACTCACTTGACAATTGCTAATTTTGGTATCAAATTGAAATTTAATTTTTTGTGTTCTTTTCTATTCAATTTGTTTCCCTTCTACTAGAATTCAATTGATAGTAATCGCATTTTATATATATATTTTTTTTGATAAATGATAGTAATCTCGACGCAAAAATGCCTCGAAAAAAAAAAAAAACAGTGTTTGTTACTCCCTTACTTGAGCTGCTGTTGTCTGCTATATACACCCACTACTCTACTTAAACCCAGTTTTGTAGTCAGGAATTTCAGAACCAAAATTCTTTTCCACAGCCACCCTTCTTATTATACAGTACATATCATTACAATATATATATTTTTTTGGGCAGAGTGAAAGAAAACAACAAAATTTACATCCATGGCTTCTCCAACAGTCAAGACATTCAAGTACACTACTGCAGCTCAACAGCCAATTCTGAATGTCATCGAAACACCTCTCAAGTATACATCCTTCGTACATAATAATAATCATAGTAATTCTTATGTCCATCTTCAGGAACAGTCTGCAAAAACTTCTTCAACAAACCATGATAATGGTCATAGCGCACAGCTGGACGACTCCGAAATCAATGTTTTCGATGCTCAGAAGTATTTCAGCGAGAATAACGACGATCCGAAGGTAATTAATCTATCTCCGTCAAACCTGAATCACATAGCAACGGAAGTACCGATTGATTCGGTTTCACGGTTATCTTCAGTTTCTTCCGTCGACGGTTACGGTAGGAATAATTTCAGAGTACGTTCTTTTCATGCTACTCCCACAGCTTCTTCCGAAGCCAGTTGGAATAGTCAGACTGGTCTGTTAACCAACCCTCCGGGCTCCATTCCGGTTTCGTTGAGAAATCCGGCGGCTGATAAGAAGAGATCAGGTTCTTCTTCGACTGGAAGAAAATGGTTCTTTAGCAGAAAATGTCCTTGTAGCGGGAAGAAATCCGTTGAGGTTGAGGATGGAATATTCTCGGAGAACAAAGAAATTGATATAAAGAGTCTGAACAACAGTACTGTTAAAGTTAATGTTAATTCTCATAAGAAAAGCTATTATAGCCCGAGAACGACTGATCATGATCAGACGGTGGAAAATTTGACCATTGATTACCAACGTTCACCGCCTGATACGCATCGGAAAGTAGGTTCAAATCCCGTGAAGCTTCAGTCTGACAATCATTTTGTCAAGCCAAGTAGTACTGTCATTCAACATCGAGTGGTGTCAGGAATTGTTGGCGGTTTCTCCTTTCCCGTATTGAAAAACAATTCCCACGCTGTTGTTGCCGCTACACCTGCTTCAAATTCAAATTCACAACCAAAAACCAGTGTTATAATTAGTCCGGTGCTAGTGGAAGAAGCGCCGCGTGAATCGCTGGAAGTTTTTCAGCCGCCGGAGAGTTCGAATTTGAGAAAATCAGTAGAAGACGATGTTGTCAGTGATGCGAGCTCGGATTTGTTTGAAATTGAGAGTTTTTCGACCCAAACAATACCGAATTATCCGAATTCGAAGAAGAGATTCACTGGACGATGCCCAAACACTAAACGCTAGAAGATTAGCGGCAAGCAACGGTTCTGCCCTAGAAGGCAGAAGCAGCAGCCTTGATGAGCCAATGACACCGAGAACAGAGTGCTATGCACCGAGTGAAGTCAGCATCGATTGGAGTGTTACAACAGCAGAGGGCTTCGATAAAGCAAGCGTCTCCATAACTGCTTCTGAAGTTGAAGAATTCACAACATTCAGAGGAATTAGGTCATCAATGATTGGAAAAAATACAGAAGAAGCAGCGGCAGCTCTGAACAGTAACAGCCATGGGAAGAAGAAAATGGGGAATGGGTTGTTAAGCTGTCGGCATGAGAAGGCGGTGAATGTGGGTCCTCATCCACTGAGATGTATGCAATTAGAGGGTCCGCCATTACAGTTAATTTCTACATCTGGCCATGTGAGCACTGCAAATAGGCCACCGAAACCAAGTGTGCCGCCAACATCTTCAAGAAGTCATGCTGCTCGCTTGTCTCTTGCTTTTGCAGCATAAGGAAAGCTCTAATTGGTAAGTGAACGTCTCTATTGTTTGCTTCCTTCCCCTTTATAAGAATTATTTATATTTTCTCTTCTTTTCCTTTTTTGAAGTATTTGTAGATAACTTTTTTTTTGGTTCAATTTTACGAGTCATTTTACTTACATATACATAGCATTTGTGAGCACTTTCAATATTTGAACAGAAATTTATTATTTTTCATTAAAGAAAACACATAGCAAGAACACATCCAATAAAACATAAATTAAGTAGTAGTATGGTAATATGTTATAACCATATATTTTGGCTTCACTCTAAGAGCAAATTTTCTAAATACTTCTCAACATTATCCATTCCACAGTGCATCTTAACAACAGGCATAATAGCTGGAACTTCCAATTGGAATTCAGGATCTGTACTGCCATTTGTAAGCATTTTTCTTGCTTCTTTAATGGCTGATCTAGTTGCAGAGTGAACTGTTGATGCTAGAAGTAATGGTGGTTCACCACATGCTGCAATGTATTTCAATTCCACATAAAAAGATCCATATGTTATTATATTATCCCTTGCTTTGTATGGAAGACTAAAAATATTCAAGCTGATGAAAATTAGTTAGCCCATTACAATTTAGTAAAAATATCCATATGTCTCAGTTCCTGTTTTTCTTGATAATTTTTGTTCAATTACATTAGCAGGAAAAGAGCATTTGAGCCTGAGAGGAATTGAATTATTTTATCAGAAACTTATAGAGTGATTCCAGAAGACATACCTTTTGAAGAAAGAATGCCTTTTTTGTGATACCCACTGTTTAACACTTCAGCATTAAACTTTTTAGGTATGGTATCAATTGATGGAATCTTGTAACTCCATGTGCCTTTCATCACAGCCAGTCCCTCACTATTAGTAAGGTATTCTTCAGACATAAAGAATCCAATCCCTTGGACAAATGATCCTTCAATCTGTAAGAAAATTTCAGGAATGCATGAATGTATGTATGGTCACATTGTCTCATAGCATTTCTTGTAAAACAAAAACAGAAATCTAGGTTTATACAAGTAATTCCTTGTCTAGTTATTCTAAGTATAAGAAATGCACAACCAACCAACCTGTCCTAAATCCACTGCAGGATTCAAGCTCACTCCACAGTCATAAACAATATCCGATTGCAAAATTTTCGTTTCTCCAGTTAACATGCTCACCTCAACCTGCAATAAACCATACATTTAATCATTTTCATCATTGTATTTACAGCATCTCTGTGTATTCCCGATGTGGGATTAATTTGTACCTCACTAATTGCAACACCATAGTTGAGGTAAAAGGTTGAAGTAGAATCAGGTACGTAGTAAGAAATTGCTTGCAGCATTATAAATTGGTCATGTGCCTACATTCACTGATAATATTAGAATGCACATAATATCATCATACAATCATTAAAAAAGTATTTTAGCGAAGAATAAAACCTGTCGAATCAGGACTTCCCAACTAACAGGACCCATTTTCTGCTCTAACTTGTTTTTGAAGGGTAATAATCTGTCAACCAGCATGTCACAGCACAACTTAGCAGCTGCACAGCTTGATTCAGATGTAGTGCTCCCAGCAGTGTATCCACCTTGCACTATGCTTAAGCTGTCTGACTGTATCACCCGCACTTTTTCCAGAAAATCCTCAGTTCTACCACTTGTAATGGAACTGAGAGTATATGCAGTTATCTGTCTTACCTTAGTCCACAGTCCTTGACCTAATTCTATCCCTGCAACTTCAACCACAATAGTTCCATCTCTAAGAATTCCAAGTTTTCCAGGATTTGGTCTTACTTCTACTTGATACACAATTGGAACACGCGAAATTCCTCTTTTGCACCAACTACTATGCTTATTGAACTCTTCTATTAGTTGCTTTCTTTGTTCAAATTTTGAAGATTTGGCTAATTTATTCCAAATAGCAGGGAGAGTATAATCTGATTCTTCCCCTGCACTATCTCCAAAGAATACCTTTAGGCTTTCAAATGTGTGAAGATTTTTATTTTTTACTGTGTCAGCCTCAATTGATAGCATTGAGGCAACATGCTCTATTACAGCATCAGCCATAGCAGATCCCTGTAGTTCTCCAGGACCTCTCATTATGGTTTTAGTAATATGGTTAGTCTTACAGATTTTTATATCAAAAGATAAAGCACCCCAGTTGTACTTCTTGAGTAGACGAACAACGTATTGTGGTATCAATGGAACTGTATCTACTGATATCCCTCCATCGATTAATATATACAGATGCAAAGCTGTGATTTTCCCATCTGATTTGAATCCAACATCATAAGTGACTTTCACTGGATGTCTTCCTCCAGTAATTGTCATATCAGTTTCCCGGTCAAGATATGCCCTGACAGGGCGGCGTAATTTGTATGCTGCAAGAGCACATGCAGTTGCAACCTAAAAAAAATCAACACTGTTAGTTCATAAGAATGCATACATTAGTGATGCACATAAGAAATGTTATGTAAAGCTTTTAACTCACTGGAACTGCTCTTGTTGCTTTCCCACCATAGCCTCCCCCGACCCTTCTTGTAATTGCACGAATATTATGTTCAGGAAGTCCGAGACATTTTGCTATTGTTATCTGTGTATACTCTGGTGTCTGACTTGAACTATAAACTACCATACAGTTGTTCTCATCAGGAATTGCAAGAGCTGTTTGTGTCTCCATGTAAAAATGGTTTTGTGAGCTAAGTTTGAACTGCATCGTGAAAAAAAGGAAGAATTGATAGACAGCCAAGTGAAGACGATTGATGTAAAGTTACAGTGACGAAGCTTCCAGAAATACCTCTGCAGCATAAATCTTGTAATCAGCTTCGGCCATTCCTTTGGCAAAGTCACCTACCTGTTCTGGATTCAGGGCAGAAGGTAACTCAAAGAAACTTGAACGCTCCACAGCCTCTTCAACAGTCAAAATTGGAGGTTCTAAACCTTGTGTACTGTAGCTAACCACAGCTGTTTTTGCAGCAATGTCTGCACATTTCTGTGTTTCTGCAACCTAAAAAAATGTGTTCTTTTTTGTTTCATTCTGCAGAAGAGTTTGGGAAAAATACTGAAACTAACTTTAAAAAAAAAAGGTTAGGCCTTTTGAAATTACCACAAATGCAATTCTTTCTCCTGCACACCTGGTGATATCTTCTGCAAATAAATTTTCAGGACCAAAATCAAAATTGCACCCTATATTTTCCCCACCTTCTGGAATATCTTTATAAGATAAAACAGCAAATACTCCTTTGCAAGCATCTTTGTCTAGATCAACACCCTCCACCCGTGCTAAAGCCTTCGTACTGTATATGAAAGAACCATGAAGACAGTCCGGTGGTGATGGGATGTCATCAACAAACACAGCTTCCCCTGTATAAAATTTATTTCATTAATAGTTTTCTCGAACTGAAACGACAGCTAGATGACAAAACAAACCTGATGCCTGAATAGCAGCCAAGTACTTCTGAAATTGCCCTCCTCCTGTTGGAGAATAATAATCTTTACATGATTCCATATCTGGCTTTCCAGAAGTTAAAAATGTTGATTCCATAGGACTAGTAAGAGGTAAACCATTGTTGATAAAGGGGTAAAGAAACTTAAAAAGGAAACTAACAGCCAAACTCTTCCTGTAAGCAGGATAGGAAGTACCAGGTTCTGGTACAACAGCTTCTTTTACTAAATTTACAGCTTCATACAAAACTTCCACACTTAATGATTTTCCTGAAAGATATTCCTCAACATTCCTTGCTCGTATAGCGTGTTTTGTTCCAAAAGCACCAAAAGCTAATCGAATATAATTCACTACAACTCCAGTTGAAGAACTACAAGAAACTTCAGCTAAGAAAGCAGCATTCAGATATGCCAATGCATTTCCGAGGGGTCGTGGCGCAGCACGATATGTTTCAAATACCAGTCTAGTATGAATTCCAGAAATTTTACTATCCTCTGTTGCTTCCAAGATCGGAAGATGGATTCCCAGTAGCACAGTTCTGGATTCTAATGGCGGTTTTGCTAAAAATTGTTCCAATGTTATCTTTTGATGTTCATTCTCGTCTGCAATGGATACAGCACAACCTGCTCCTAAAAGTATAGTTGCAATATCAGAAGGAAAATGGTTTTTTTGTGCAATGATCAAATTCCCCCCTATACTGCCAGAGTTTCTAACAAATGGAGTAGCTACTTTTTCCATGTGTTCAGCAAGTTTTTGGAAAACAAGATTTCCATCCTTCTCCTTCAAGATGGAAATAACTCGAGAGATTGTCACAGCAGCTCCGATTTCAAGTTCTATACTGTTCTTTCTTATAATTGAAAGCTGAGGTATATGCCTAAGATCAATGTATCTGTCAATAAGTTTCAGTTCTTTGTAGTAACCAGTTCCGGTATTACCAACAACAAGCTTGAATTTCTTACCATCTTTAGCCATGGAGGAGCACAAGCTAAGAAGCTCATCAATACTAACAGGACTGTACCAAGAATATTTACTACTAAAATTCAAAAACATTTCTGACTTTGTACCTTTCAAAAATTCAGGATATCTACTTACCTCCTCCTCCTCATCATCATTTGGATTGAACAAAGGTAATCCCAAATCCTCAATATCCACATCAGCTGCAAAACTCTTGCAGACATCAGCAATGGATCGATATCCAGTACACCGACAAAGATTTCCTGAAATAGACTTTTCTGCTTCAGAAACAGTCAGCTTGGAGAATCCAGGAGGGGGTTGAGGCCGATCTGTCTTTTTCGCGTTTACTAAAGCTGCATAAAGTGACATGCACATTCCAGGAGTACAGAAACCACATTGGGTGGCATGGAATGCTGCAAATCTTTCATGAATTGGATGGAAACCATCTTTACTATTTCCAAGGCCTTCACTTGTAGTAATTGAACAACCATTTATACTGTAAAGAAGTGTTAGGCATGAACTTACACTAAAATCTTGAACATCTTTAAGCACAGGATCATATTTTGACACCAAAACAACGCAGGCTCCACAACCACCTGAATCATTAACAGACCATAAAGAGAACAACAGGAACAAGAAAAAGAAATTACAGAAAACGTCAAGAATTTATATGAAATAAAGTCAGAAATCCAAAGTGAAAGATGATAAATAAATACCTTGACCACAGCTGAGCTTAGCACTCTTGAAACGAGTGTGATTACGCAGGAACTCGAGCAGAGTTGTGGAGGGATGAAGTTTTTGAACCTGAAACCTTTCCCCATTTACAGCAAAAACCAAGCTCCCATTTCTTGTTTCAGATGCTGCTGCTGCTGCTGTTTCCTCCATTTCTGAGCACACAAAACTACCTCACTGAACTGAAGCTGAAGTTGAAAATAAAAAAAAAAAAAATTGTATATTAGAAATGCCTAAGAAAGATAGATATATAAATTGAGAGTCACACAAATTTGTGTCCTTGTCCTCTTCATACACAATTGATGATTTCATAAAATAAGGAAAAGGGCTTTGTACATTTTTTTTATTCAAAGCTAACAATTTCAGTGATCTCACCATTTGAATTGTAGTTGGTGATGCCAAAAATGCACATAAAACGTGTTGGAAACTTTTTTTAATGGATCAAGAAACCTACGGTTGCTCGATTTGGATAATTAAACTCTACTTTTAATTACTCATTATGGTAAAATATATATTACGAGTCACATCTTGTATTTTCAAACATAAATTTTAATTTACATATTTCAAATTTGGAATCAAGAAAATATATCAGAAAATCAGTTTAATTTCTATTTCTAGTCATTTTTGTTAGTTGGGGAGTTGGTTTTCAAAAGAAAGAAGATAGGGGCAGTAGAGATGGTATCATCAATTTTACTTAAATACAGTTTCCTCCAATTAAAAGGGGAAACGTGTTCTGCAAATAAATAATAATAATAATAATAAAAGTTTTCATACCTAAAAGTGGCTTTGAAAATTGGTTCTTATCGCATTGAATTGTAGACCCACAGTTCGTTCTTTTTATATATATATTTTTTAAATTTGAGATATTTTCACCTCTATTATTTATAATCTAAAACTGTTATTCGATGCACAAGTCTTCTATATTGATTTGAACGATATTCAATTTAATTTAATTTATTTTTTTTTGTTTTTTTTTTTCAATCAAACTGCCAGCATTTATTTTGACTAACAAGTAAACAACCGTTGCTTCGGTCGATTCAATGCGAATTAATTTGTGAAAATTAAGTATCTCGTAATATGATATTTTTAATTATAAATATAAATTACGTTTAAATTTTAATTTTAATTTTAATTCAAAATATTTATTGGTTGAAAAAATCAGTTTATATATTGACTTTATTTTTTTTATATATATATTTTAAAAAAAGATAATTAATAATGATGAATTGAAAATATTAATTATAAGAGTATAAAGAAAAAATATCAATAAATGTGGGGGGGGGGGGGGGGGGGGGGGGGGGGGGGGGGGGGGGGGGGGGGGGGGGGGGGGGGGGGGGGGGGGGGGGGGGGGGGGGGGGGGGGGGGGGGGGGGGGGGGGGGGGGGGGGGGGGGGGGGGGGGGGGGGGGGGGGGGGGGGGGGGGGGGGGGGGGGGGGGGGGGGGGGGGGGGGGGGGGGGGGGGGGGGGGGGGGGGGGGGGGGGGGGGGGGGGGGGGGGGGGGGGGGGGGGGGGGGGGGGGGGGGGGGGGGGGGGGGGGGGGGGGGGGGGGGGGGGGGGGGGGGGTATATTTAAATATATTAAAATTCAGTGTTTACAATTTTAAAAAAAAAAATTAATAATGATGAATTGAAAATATTAATTATAAGAGTATAAATAAAAAATATCAATAAATGTATATTAATTTTCTAACATCATAAATATATAAAAAATTTTTTTTTCCTATTGTAATAAATAAAAAAAATTATCACTTATTTCATCAATTTCTTGTTTTCATTAATTTTGTTGTAATAGTCAAAATGGCTCAATTTTTTTTTTTTTTTTTTAAGAAAAAAAAAATCCAAAAACTAAAGATTAGGACAGCCAATGTCGTGGATTCTCCAATTATCTTGACACATCTTCACCCAATTAGGAGAGATATATATGAGCTGGTTGTTGTGCAAAATAAAAAAGCTCCAAGTGCGTTGTAGAATTGACTACCACTAATTTTATTTATGATTGGAGGTGTCATAATTAAGTTTTGAATTATAAATAATGTATTTAATTTATATTTACATCTATAAATGTTATGATTTGAATTTGGGTTTAATTTATAGACTAAGACATAAAATTTATGTTATATGTTACGGAATTATGAAAGATACATTATAAGAGAATATCGTTTTAAAGACAACAAATTTGTCTCTAAATTATCACTAGAGACGAAGTGGACACTAACATGTTATTTCTCTCTAAACGTGATGTCTCTAAGTGCAATACAAACTTTTGATTCATCTCTAACTTATAGAAGAGAGCGTCTCTACCAATCGGATGATTACACATCACCTCTCTCTTGGTCACCTCTTCATCTATAAATAGACTAAGATAAGCATTTAAATTGGTGAATCATTGGCGGATCGGAGAGAAGAAAAGAAACTTTGACAATCCCCCTATGGGTCGTCAATAGTTTCAAAAGTAGTGAAACTCTTGCGCATCCTTCCTTCGAGATCAAGTTCAAGGCTCTTGAAAAGTCAAATATCAAAGTTCGCAAACCCTTGAAGACAAAAATATGAAATTTCGTCCCGACTTTATGTCTATCGTGACTTAATATTATGTTTTAAGATAATATACATTTGTCACATGTATTTTCATTAGTTTGTCATGGATTTATATTTTTGCAAACACGAGAATCATGTTCACAAAATATTAATATTATAAAGAAACATTTACTACTTTCTTAATCTAACTATTTTACTTTTCTAAAATAGATCTTCATTATTATTTTTTTTTGTTAAAGATTTTACAAATATTAATGTAAAATAGATCTTCTTTATTTCTCTTCAAGTAATTTTAATATTTCCCAAAAAGCTCAAAACAGTTATTTATAAAAAAAAATAAAAAAAAAATGGTGAAGGGTGGGAGGAGATAAGAAGACATTGCTCGAATGGTTTTACAAATGCAGATAGGTATAAACCAATAGCCAATAATGAAAGAAACTTTTTTTTTTATATTAATACTTATAATATTGCACGCATAAAAACCAGATTATGACTTATTTTTATTGACAGTACATATCATATAATTATAATGCTTTCACTGGTCGGAAGTTGATGGAATCAATACAACGTTATTTCTGCGGGAAAGAAATGGCAAGCTGGTTGGCCGGGTTTGATTCCTAGCGCCCGGAGGACAGCATGCTTGTGGCTCCATATATGAGTATCCATGTGACAAACAGCAATGGTTTCAATCTCGTCACTGTGCTGGCTAAGTAATTGAACCCCTGTACAGATTATCTTGTCTAGATGATATGATGGCATGCAGTAAAGAACTCCGTAAGGATATAGCATGGTATGACAGACAACCATCTTTGAGGCCGAAATTTCTGGGCGAACGTCAGTTAGGGTATAATTTTGTAGTTCAGCAGTTAGTTTTGTGCGGTAAATGGTGGATAGAAGTTGGATTTTGCTGTCTACATTATTAATGGGGAACATATAATATTTAGCAAAATCAAGCATGGAGGCTATGGAAGTAGCACAAAACTTGGTCTCTCCCTCGATGGGCTCCGCTTCGCAGCGTCCCAGTTTTTGATCCATTTCTGTAGCTTGAGGAGAACCCTTAGGGATGTAAAATAAATCAAGAACGGTGGGGAGTTGTTTTGAAGAAAATGAGATTTTGTTGGGTTTGCTCATTTTACCAAGTCCCACATTGGATTAGGTAGGAAAAAAAGAATAATATTTCTCTTATAAAAGGAGGTTGAACCTCCTTAAATTATGTGTCTCATTGATATCAAATATTCAAGTTAAGAATTTTAGGAACTTATTATTCTTTAACTCTAATAAAATTTCAAAGTAAAATAATCAAGAGTTAGAGAAGCAAGAAAACCAATTTCATATTTATATGACCCATTTTTTGCATGCATGCGATAGGTTTTGTTGAACAAAAGTTACTAGTATTTCATCGATCACAATAGAGTTGTTTAATTATATGTAGTGCTGTATTCATTCATTATTTCTACTGTATCACTTCTCCCCAAAAACACGTGATTTTCACCATCTATTATAACATGTATACAGAAATTTAAACACTCAAATTCTAACTTCCTAGTATTAATTCAAGAAAGACAAAATATGGAAAAAATAATAACACAAAGATTTAATGTTGACCCCACTTTTATAAGAGAATTCTTATTCTCTATTTCCTTCCTAATCCAATGTGAGATTGAGAAAGTTACAAACGCAACACACAATATATATATATATAGCAAATGAAATGAAATGAAAATAATAGCAAATGAAATGGTGATAGTAATGCATCAAACTCTATTTCTTACTCCTTTATATTTTCAATGGTATTTTAATAATTACCACATTATTACACTTATTATTATTAATTTTTAAAAAAAGTATTAAAGGTATGACATTGCATGAAAAGGATAAAAGTAACAAACACGTTTATTTATTTTGTTCAACTTTATAACCATGAATAGTAATTGATAATACCAGAGTTTGAGATTATTCGAGTTGCTTAAAGTTTTCTTGTCATAATAACATAGCTAAAATAACGTTGTATCAAATTTTGATTTATGACTCTTTTATCGTATTATTATTACATGTGATTTTTAATGTAATATTTTATTATCAAAATTGTATGATTCTTTTTTTCTTTTTTCTGTTTAAAAGTACGATTCTTTATGTTTTTCAAAAAAAAAAAAAAATAATGAATCTACTTTTACCGCATTACAATGAAAGGAATCAACAAAAATACATAGAGATTGAAATATATATATATATATATATATATTATTTTTGTCACATGCATGTTCCTCGATTTTCTATTTATTTATATTTTTACAGACGTACAAATTGTAACCACAAAATATTACAAAGAAAACTTTACTATATATTTTCATCCTATAATTAATTTACATTTTCGAAATAAATCTTACGATTTTTATTTTTGTGACAATATATCTTATATATTTATGATTTTAAGACTTGGTCATTTGACAAAATTTTTCAAATATAATTTGATCATTTTAATCATTATTTTACACAAAACTAATTTTATTAGGCTTTTTTTTTTTTAATAATACATGTTCTTCTTCAAATAATAATGAGTAATAATAAAGTCTAAGTAACTTAGTACGTAGTCATGCTGTTTTTGAAATCATTTAAACCTAGTACAATGATAGTTATTGTTTAATTAGTTGGCATTCAATTTAGTATTTACTAAATATCTTTTAATTTTTATTTTTAAAAAATCATGAATAATTAATATTATAGTAATTTTTATTTTATTTTAGTAAGTATATAATCAAGAAATTATAAACTATGATTAATATTTTATTATCTATATCCAATCTAATATTTAATAAATAATTGTCATGATTTATTTTTATTAAATTTTAATGATTACATGTCCATGTACACCACGAAATACATGTTTTAGTAGGACCAATAAATTTGATGAAACAAAAATTATCCATATTTTCTTTAACTGAAGCTTTGTTATATATATATATAAATTATATGTGGTCAATCTTTTAATTAGGTTTCAGGAATCATGGCGGCAAGAGTTGCACCGGTCGCTGAGTACAATCTGGTAAGCGAAGCTGACAAAGATGTGGCAGTGGTGGCGGAAGCAATCGTCGACCACCTTATGCAAAAAGAATTGACTTCTGAACTGAGGCATAGTTCTACCGACAAGGAAGGCTATCCACATAATGCCAAGACACTAAAAGAATTGGGAAATTTTTTTGATGTGTCTGGACTCTTATTTGCGTTTACATCAGAGCCGTGTAGAGGATCTCGGGGGCCTAAGGCGAAATTTTTTTTGGGAGCCTTTTTAGTTATTTATTTTTTTAGCCTTTTGAGATGCAACATCGGTTATTATATCTTTACAATCAATATATTCTAACATTTTATTTTCAATAGATAAAATAACCAATTCATTTAATCTATTTTGTGTCATGGTTGATCTTAAATAGGATTTAATTAATTTTAATTTAGAAAAACTTCTTTCATCGCTAGCAACCGTTACAGGTATTGTTAATAATATTCTATATGCAATATATGTATTTGAAAAACAATCTAATACTTTAACATAATTTAATATATCTATAGGACTATTAATTTCTTTTGTTAAAACATCTTTCAATATTTTTAATTCTGAAAATAAATCAAATCCATCAATATCGGAATAATCATTAAATTTTAAATGACTTTCAAGATTAATACAACATTTTTTTAATGTTTCTTCATTCAAAGTTTTGAATTTTTGTAAATCAAATAAAAAACCAAAAATATTTTCATATTCTAACAAGTGTTCAAATCTAGTTTCAAGTGAACATATTGATTTATCAACAATATATAAAAAATATTCAATGCGAAAAGAATCTTCAAAAGAATGCATAGTCTCATTATTATATTATCATCAAATTGTTTTTTTTTTGTAAATTATGTGTTTTTCACGAAATTTAGGTCCAATATCCATTTCAATAGTCATTGATTTAGCAGATTCCAAAGCAGATTCAAAATCATTCTCCGTATAATTTTTAAAATAACTAATTAGACATTTTAGTTGATCTATAGCTACATCTATATGCATTTCTTTAGATTGTAAACTTTTACTCACAATATTAACAGCAAATAATATGTCATACCAAATATTCATTCCTAACAAAAATTCCAACGGTTATATTTCTCAAATTCCAAAGGTTTTATTAAAAAAAAAAAAAAATTTAATTTTTGAGACCTCTGCCGATGCGGGGCCTAAGGCGACCGCCTAACTCGCCTTAGGCTCTACACGGCCCTGGTTTACATTATGTAGATTTGGATCAGTCTGGACCTAGTTCTACCAACAAGGTTAAGCTTCTATAAATTTGAATTAGATTTGGATCGATAATGAAATGACAAGAAAAGGGTCTCAATGAAAGTGGATTATTACTTTAATACGCATATTAAGGTACTTCAATTTCTCGTGTTTAATTTGTGGCATTATATATATATATGCTTAATTAAGTGTGTAATAAGATAATGTTCTTGTTATAATTATATACAGTTTGTTGTAATAAGTGTGTTGTACATTGTGATAATAATAAACCTTCTTTGGGTTTCCTTAATTCGCCTGTTTTTTGTTTTTTTTATAACGTCACGGATGAATACAAATTATCTTCAAAAATATATGAAAAAGGCATCATTTTATTGAGTCCCATGGTTGTTTTTATTTTAAAAAATTTCTCCCTTTCCTGGTGATCCGGTATTTTGAAGTTGCTATTTTAATTAATTTTGATTTAAACTGTGAACTAAATAGTGCAATTCATTGGTAAATTATGATCTTTAAAGAAGTTGACTTCTATGTGGTCTCTTTCTCCGGTCAATCTTCCTCTACTTCTCGAATTTGAATGAATTTGAATTTGACGGCTTGAGACTTGATCTCAAAGTAGGATGCATCGGAGTTCCACGGTTTATGAAACTATTAATGATTCCCAAGAGAATGCGGCAAAATATTATTTTTTTCAAAGTATGATTCGCCTCTCTAAATGCTTCTATTGATTGGTCTTTTATATATTGATGAAGAGATGACAAATTTAATTTTTCAAGAGCTTCATGGTAAATGATATGATATTATATGATTGGACCACATAGTCCCTTAAATTTCATTAGTTGATTTCGGCATCTTGATCCATCTCAAAATATCATAATTAATTAAATAAAAATTTATTATTCATTTAATTAATTATAATATCCAAAAATTACAAAAAATGCTATGTCTTCTCTTATGGTATATTAAGAAAAAAAATAACTGTCCTTTTTTTTTCCATTTTTCTCTTCATTTCTCTTCTTTATTATTATTATTATTATTATTTTCTTTATTATTTTCATTTCATTCACTTCTTTTTTATTTGATTCATTTTTCTTTTATGGCATAAAGTAGATTTTTTTAAAAAAAAAAAAAATTGTACAATTTTTTGTCCGTAAAGGACATATATTATATAATAAAGAGAAAAGAGTACAAGAAAAGTAAGTCACATTAGACCTTATACAAAAGATGGACATAAAACAGTTTAATAACCAAAATATTAAAAAAGAAAATGAACCAGATAAAAAAAGTAATTACTCAGTCAAAACAAACTGGTCAATGAACTAGGAAATAACCTTAAATATTAATGGGTAAAATATCTAAATTCATCAAACAACTATGTATGTCTGGTGCCACCCATATGCAACTTTTCAAAAAAATCACGGGTGAAAAATATATTATTTAATATAAAAGACTCATAAATCGAGATTGATGCATTATTACTATTATCTCAGTAAATTGTACATGAATAATCTTAATAATCATCTGCATGAATGTTTTTTTAAACCTTTCAAATTACATGTATAAATACTGTCCCTTCCTATAAAAATATGACCAAAAAGATCTACAATTTATTATGTTTCTCTCCTCTTTAATTTTATATACATTATCTCTATTCTATATTTAGAGATTCATTAGTCAAATTTGGGACTGCTTTTATTAGTCAAATTTGTGTGTTATACATATATATATATAAATGTATGTATACCTTCAACTTGTTAAAATGGACTGATTTTTTCTTTCGATAAATAAAAATGGATTGAACTTTGTTTGCAATCTTTCCTTAAATATATCTTATTATATATATAAGATTGTAACTTTCTAATGACATATAATGTGTAATTTTGTTGAACTCTTAGGACTTTGTTGTCTTTCTCTCTATTTTTTTTTAAAATCATGATGATGATATTATTGTAATTTGCTTAATCTTCTTTTGTCTTTTTGTCTCATTCTATGTTTAATGACTTTTGAGTATTTTTTTTCTCAACTATTTATTTATATTTTTTAAAAAAATAAATTTTCACTTTCTCTTTATTAATTTCAATTTGTGTTAATTTTTTTAATGCTTATATTTAATAAAAAAAAAATCATTTTTTTAAATTCTTAATGTTTTTTTTTTCTACTTTTCACTTTAACTTTATTTTTTTATATCTATCTTATATACATATATATTATGAATATTTGTATGTCAACTACCTTCAATATCTTCATCACCTTCA
Source organism: Cynanchum wilfordii (assembly GCA_025388415.1). Classification (NCBI taxonomy): domain Eukaryota; kingdom Viridiplantae; phylum Streptophyta; class Magnoliopsida; order Gentianales; family Apocynaceae; genus Cynanchum; species Cynanchum wilfordii. The sequence continues at coordinate 58,708 of JAHSUH010000888.1, read as the reverse complement.
CTATCTTCATACCTAAATTATCTCCATTATTGTTATTATTTACATTATCTCTACTACATCTTCATCCCTATAAATAGGGGTGAAATGTGTAGTTTTGTAAAGAGAAGAATACACAAGAAGATATATGAAATATACAAGGATCTCTCTCTTCCTCTTCTTTTCATTTGATTTATATCTTACATTTTGTTCTATATTGCTTTTGTTAACAATAGTTTTATAACACGTTATCAGCACGAGTCTCTAACCAACTGAGTCTAGAGGCTCTACTACCGAGTAAAGTATTTTTTGAAGTTTATTTGAAGAATAATCAGGTACGTTATTTACCACTATGACAAATCTTACTAAACTTAAATTTGTGATCTCCGTCATCATCTTCATGATGATTTAAAAAGAGAATATCTTACCTTGAATGATCCCCTTGTTTTGTGGGAAAATTTTGAAAGAAAGGTTTGACCACCAGAAGATGGTCGTCCTCCCTAAAACACGGTATAATTGGTTGCACTTGAATTTGCAAGATTTTAAATCCAACAAAACAATGAGTTGTTGATGAAAATCACGATACTTGACCAACGAGTTCTATTTCATTCCCGGAAGTGATTGATGTTATAACTCATGATCCCGGAAGATATCGTGGTCGTGGTTATAAGTATGATCATGGATATGTACTCGTGATAAATTTGGCCATTATAATCATAATTATCGGGATGATAATTCATGTGCCAAAAATGTTGATGACCACCCGAAGTGGCCAAAAGAATTATAATATTATATTATATGTTATATGTTTATCTAATGTATTATCTTTTGTTATTTAATATTTTAGTATTATATGTTTAACTTTTTAGAACTTTTTACTTTATCTTATTATCTTATATTTAATTTTTTTTTTATAAATATTTTGTTATTATTATGATGGTCTTATGATTGCTTATTATTAACTCACAACCTGAAGTTTGTGAGATTATTTGCTTAATTAACAACCAGAAGTTTGTGAGATTATTTGCTTAATTCACAACCAGAAGTTTGTGAAATTATTTGCTTAATTCACAACCAGAAGTTTGTGAGATTATTTACATTGAATATTATTAACTCACAACCTGAAGTTTGTGAGATTTCCAAATGGCTATGGTCCCCTTTTATGGGTTGAATGATGACATTGAAAGTGTATGTCTAATTGACAATGGAACTACACACACCATACTGAAATACGAGAAATATTTTTCTCATTTGAATGTGGGAGAAACAAGTGTTACCACAATAAATGGTAGTATAAAACTTATTGAAGGCTCCGGAAGAGCTAATATAATATTACCGGGAGGAACTATGATTGCTATTGATAAAGCACTATTTTCCTCAAAGTCTCGAAGAAATCTATTGAGATTTAAGGATATCCGACATAATGGATATCATATTGAGACTATGGAAGATAACGGTCATGAATATTTGGCTATTACGAAAATTACCTCCGGTAATAAGCATTTGTTGGAAAAACCATCTTTATCCTCTGGCATATATTATGCTAAAATTAATGACATTGAGACGCATCATTTAGTAAACCAGAAGTTTACTAATCTCGTTACTTTTAAAATTTGGCATGATCGTTTGGGTCATCCGGGATCAATTATGATGCGAAAAATTATCGAGACAACGCACGGTCATCCTTTGAAGAATCAAAGGGTTTTGACTGCTGATAAACTTTCTTGTGTTGCATGTTCCAAAGGGAAATTGATTATAAGACCATCACCATTAAAAGTAGGAGTTGAAAGTCCTACATTTCTAGAACGGATTCATGGAGATATATGTGGACCGATTAGTCCACCTTGTAGGCGGTTTCGATATTTTATGGTTTTGATTGATGTATCGACCCGATGGTCGCATGTTTGTTTATTATCTACTAGCAACCTTGGCGTTTGCAAGATTACTTGCCCAAATAATTCGCTTGAGAGCGCAATTTCCTGATTATCCTATTAAACGAATCCGTCTAGATAATGCTTGGTGAATTTTCTTCGCATGCATTTGATTCTTATTGCATGTCGATTGGCATAATTGTGGAACATCCTGTAGCTCATGTTCACACACAGAATGGTCTAGCTGAATCATTTATCAAAAGGCTACAGTTAATTGCTAGACCGTTATTGATGAAAACAAATCTCCCTACAAGGGGCGGGGGCATGCTATTTTACATGCCGCAAAGCTTGTGCGTTTAAGGCCATCGAGTTATCATAAATTTTCTCCACTACAGTTGGCTTTTGGTTCAGAGCCTAATATTTCTAATTTGAGAATTTTTTGGTGTGCTGTATATGTTCCTATTGAACCAACCCAACGAACAAAAATGGGTCCTCAAAGAAGATTCGGGATATATGTTGGGTATGACTCCCCGTCTATTATAAGGTATCTTGAACCTTTGACGGAGGACGTTTTTACAACAAGATTTGCTGATTGCCATTTTGATGAGAATTTGTTTCCCAAATTAGGGGGAGAGAATAAATGGCATAAAATTGAACTTGCGTGGAGAACATCATTGAATCATTTAGATCCACGCACAAATGTGAGTGAATTGGAAGTTCAAAAGATAATTCATTTGCAACAAATTGCAAATCAACTGCCAGATTCTTTTTTCGACTCCAGAAGAGTCACTAAATCGCATATTCCAGCTATAGATGCTCCTATACGAATAGAAGTTCCTGAAGAACAAAAAGTAAATCTTATAGCCGTTGAATCAAAAGCACGCCGAGGCGTGGCCGACCCCCTTGGTTCTAAAAATAAAAATCCTCGAAAGAAAAGAGGATTAAATGATCCAGAAGATCATGATGAAAACCAAGAGACAACCGATGAAAAGATTCCAACTATAAATGATGAAGAGAATTCAGAAATCTCTATTAATTATACAACTTACAATAAAAGTTGGGATCGAAGTAAAATATCTATTGATAATGCTTTTGCATATAATGTAGCCCTTGATATTGTCAAGGATAATGAGGATTTTGATCCTTCATCAGTTGAAGAATGTCGGCATAGAATTGATTGGCCTCAATGGAAAGATGTGATTCAATCGGAGTTAAATTCGCTTGCAAAGCGAGAAGTTTTTGGACCTGTAGTCCAAACGCCGGATGGTGTAAAACCTGTTGGTTATAAATGGGTGTTTGTGCGAAAACGAAATGAGAATAATGAAGTCGTAAGATATAAAGCACAACTCGTCGCACAAGGCTTTTCACAAAAGCCGGGAATTGATTATGATCAAACTTATTTACCCGTTATTGATGCTATTACACTCCGATATCTTATAAGTTTGGTAGTTCATGAAAAGGTGGGCATGCATCTAATGGATGTTGTTACAACTTATCAATATGAAAGCCTTGAAAAGGAAATTTATATGAAAATCCCTGAAGGATTAAAATTACCAAAGGCTTCTAATGGCCCTCGTGAGAATTATTCCGTAAAATTACGAAATCATTATATGGGCTTAAACAATCTGGACGCATGTGGTACAATCGCCTTAGTGAATTCTTATTGAATTCGGGATATAAAAATGACCAACTCTGTCCATGCGTATTTATTAAGAAATCGGATTTTGGTTTTGTGATTCTTGTTATATATGTTGACGATATTAATCTCATCGGAACTCCAAAAGAGCTCCGAGAAGCTATAGATTGTTTGAAACGAGAATTTGAAGTTAAAGATTTTGGGAAAACCAAGTTTTGTCTTGGGCTTCAAATTGAACATGTGGAAGATGGAATTTTTATTCATCAGTCAACATATACAACTAAAGTTTTGAAAAGATTTTTCATGGACAAAGCATATCCATTAAGTATTCCAATGGTCGTGAGGTCACTGGATGTAAATAAAGATATTTTTAGACCTCGAGAAAATGATGAAGAACTACTTGGTTCTGAAGTACCATATTTAAGTGCTATTGGTGCATTAATGTATCTAGCAAATAGCACTCGACCCGATATAGCATTTGTTATAAATCTCTTGGCAAGATTTAGTTCTTCACCAACACGACGACATTGGAATGGTGTTAAACATGTCCTTAGATACCTCCAAGGAACTATTGACCTCGGATTATTTTATTCAAATAAAAATGATCCAATATTAATCGGGTATTCGGATCTTGGTTATCTTTCCCGATCCGCATAAGGCACGTTCTCAAACTGGCTATTTATTTACATATGGCAATACTGCTATATCATGGCGCTCTACAAAGCAAACTATAACAACAACTTCTTCTAATCATGCTTTGAGATAATAGTCATTCATGAAGCAAGTCGAGAATGTATATGGTTGAGGTCAATAATACATTATATTAGAGAGAGTTGTGGTTTATCTCCCAGATGAGATTCCAACTCATCTATATGAAGATAATGCAGCTTGTATAGCTCAATTGAAAGGAGGGTATATCAAAGGAGATAAGACAAAACACATTTCACCCAAATTTTTCTTTACTCATGAACTTCAAAAGAAGGGTGATATTGATGTACTTCAAATTCGGTCATGTGATAATCTTGCAGATTTATTCACTAAGGCTTTTCCGATTGCAACCTTTGAGAAATTGAGATATAAAATTGGTTTGCGTCGGTTCAAAGATTTCAAGAGTTCATCTCAATAGGGGGAGTGTTGAGATTAATACCCGTTGATGTATGGATTCTTCATATTCCACGAGAATGACCAATGAAGGAGGCGTAATTTCAGAAATTACGGTTTCTCACCTGCGCATCAGACGAAATTATTACTACAATAGAACAGAAGTTCGGAATGTTCCTCTAGCAACAGTACTTCTACGAAGTAAAATCTTCCTTAAAACCTAAGATTCTTCTTGTGGAAGACAATAAAATGAATGTGATGGTAACGAAATCGATGATGAAACAGTTGGATCACGACATAGAAGTCGTAAATAATGGAGTTGAAGTTGTGCGTACATAAAAGAATATTGTACTCTTTTTCCCTTAATCGGAATTTTTTCCCACTGGGTTTTTATCCGATAAGGTTTTTAACGAAGCATATTCTTTATGTAATGGACATCCAAGGAGAAGTGAACCCTGAAGATTCATCACATTGAATGAAAGTGATAAGGTTTTAATGAGACATATTTATTGTACAACGGACATACAAAAAAGGGGAGTATTATGAATATTTGTGTGTCAACTACCTTCAATATCTTCATCACCTTCACTATCTTCATACCTAAATTATCTACATTATTGTTATTATTTACATTATCTCTACTACATCTTCATCCCTATAAATAGGGGTGAAATGTGTAGTTTTGTAAAGAGAAGAATACACAAGAAGATATATGAAATATACAAGGATCTCTCTCTTTCTCTTCCTCTTCTTTTCATTTGATTTATATCTTACATTTTGTTTTATATTGTTTTTGTTAACAATAGTTTTATAACAATATAAGATTATAAGTTTTCTTCTTTTCTTTTTGATTTTGTAATTATTTTCAAATTTTTAGATTTTATTGTCTTTTTTTTTTTAATATCTTTGTCTTCTTATATTTATTTTTTTTATAATATTTTAATTATAATTTATGTTACTTTTGTTTAGTTTTATTAATTCATTATTTTTTTTAAAAAAACTTTTCATCTTTTTTTATTGTTGATATTCTACTTTATTTTTTAAAATTTAATTTTTTATATTAAACTAATTTTTTTTGGTCTTTTATCTTTTCCATATTTTACTGTTTTTATATTTAACATTACATTTTCTTTACCTATTTCACAATTGTTTTAAAGTTTGACTTTTTTTTAAAAAAAATATATATTTTATATTTTTATATAACTTTATTATTCAAAGTAATAATCTTATTTTAATATTTTAATATTTTTATACAACTTTATTATTCAAAGCAATAATCTTATTTTAATATATATATATATATATATATATATTTTATTTTTCTATTTTAAATTTTGATAAAGCCGGTAGATTCTTTTGCAAGAAGTAAACTTCTTATTTTAATGTTTAACTTCTTAATTTTTTTTAAAATATTATTATATTTTATGCAACTTTATTATTCAAAAGTAATAATCTTATTTTAATAAAAAAAAATTTGATTTTTCTATTGTAATTACTATACACTTTTTAAAAATTACATATTCAAAGATAATCATCTGTCTTTCTGATTTTATATATTTTTCTAATTCTTTGAATTTACAATATTGTAAATTTTTTTATTTTTTTTATTTTATGACTATTTTTTATATTATTCGATTAAATTCATTACCATTATATATATACTAATGTTATACTATATAATCAGTTTTTTTTTATTTTTTAATAAACTATTAATTATTATTATAAAATAATTTGAGTAATTATGTATCCATTATTATTATTTTATAATACTATGTTATATAATAAAATTATAATTTTTAATTATATAAATATCTAATAAATAGATTAATATAATTATCTATGATAAAATTTATCAATATTTTTATATATACATTATTTTTAATATTTAAACTTTTTAAATAAATAATTTATCACAAATTAAAAATAAAAAATTAGATAATTGCACACTAAAGTATGAAAGTTGTAACTTTTTTTTTTTGGTAATTATATGAAAGTTGTAACTGGTATATATATATATATATATATATATATATTAATTATACCTTTGTTTGAAATGGTGACACATATTAGATGCTTTGTAATATTTTATTATTTTATTTATGTATGCTTTGATGGCTTTAACCACAATAGTTAAAGTATTACACTTTCTTTAAATAAATAAATAAAACGAAAATTTTGACTTTTTTTTGGGTTCTTTGTTTACTATAATACTTGGAACAAATAAAAAATTAATTTGGTTTTGCGTCATTCATTGCTATGCCTAGAGCTGTAAATGAGTCGAGTCGAATCGAACATCGGAAATTTGAGCTTGTTCGATTAAGTGTTCGAACAATGTTCGAACACTGTTCGAGTTCGTTCGTTTAATAATTCGAGCCAAAAATTTTGTTTGAGTTCGTTCGATTATTTGTTTATAAAGCTCGAGTTCGCGAACTATGACACTTTTTTTTTACTTTTTTTTATTTAAATAATATATATATATATATAAATTATAATAAAAAAATTAATAATATGTTCGCGAACGCTCGATTATGTTCGCGAATAGTGTTCGAGTAAGCTCAAAAATTAATCAAGCATAAAAATTTGTTCGAGTTCGGTTCGATTAATAAACGAACAAGCTCGAACGAGCTTTGTTCGCGAACAGCTCTAGGCCTATGCCAAATAAATGATTTCATATTTCTTTATAACCAATTTCTAGTAATTTTAGATTAAAAAAAATGAAAAAAAAAATATTAAATGATATTTCTAGTAAGAATAATTGGTGAGTTTAGTCCCAAATAAATTTATTTTTAGTAAGCTCAGTCCCAAAATAATTTTTTTAACCTTTAAAGTCTCAAACTTTTTTATTTCAAAAAAATAAGGTAATTTTAACAGAATCCATCCAAAAAATTTCAAAAATTAACCGTTTATATTTTTTAGTTAATTAAAGAAATGGTAAAAATGTCATTGTATGAAAGGAAGAAAAGAGAAAAAAAAAATGTCTGCTTCGTTTCACGCCGTCAATTGCATCGGAGTCACCTTCTTCCACGAGGTCTCTCTCCCCCCTTTCTTTCTTTGTATTTCTTGAATTAAGCTCAGACCACCTCTTGGATAATTGGAGAATGCAATATTTCATGAAACTTAAATTCTCTCCACAACTAATTAACACCTGATGGGTTTTAGAGGGTTGCATTAATTCCCCAAACTGATGAACCAAACGATTATAATTAACCGGAAAAGGAACAAAATTCGGGTTGACATTGATCAAACCCTCAATTACAGAAAACGTGGTATGTGGCATACGTCCATCAAGCAATCGAGCAACAATAACATTACAAGTTCGCTCATCAAAAAGATTAGGCTGAGAGTTAACGTACCGAAGAAGCTGCTGATGAACTTGGGGAAAACGGTTGGCATCACATAGACCATGGATAATGCTGTTGAAGTTTAGTGCGTTAAGGCGGTAACCGTAGAGGCAAATTCGGTCAATAGGTTGCCGATGTCGCGGTCGATGGAACAGAGCTTATGAATGTGGTTAATCCAGTAAGAATTGTCGTAGATATTAATTCCATTGAGATCTATGGCAATGTTCTCTTGAACTGGAACTCGTTCTTGTTGATCCAAGTAAGTGGAGAAGAAAGAGGTGGTTGAGGCGAAGAAATTCTTGAAATTGGACTGAGATTTTCGGAGTTGCCGAGAGAATTAAACTTTCAAGAAATATTACATTCTTCAATTAACCGGGTGGTGGTTTGAGCTTAATTCAAGAAATACAGAGAAAAGGGGAAGAGAGACGTTGTGGAAGAAGGTGACTCGCCGCTGCAACTGACGACGTGGAGCAGATAAGAAGAAGACTTTTTGTTTTCTTTTTTTCTTCTTATTAATGACATTTTTACCATTTTCTTAATTAACTAAACAATATAAACGGTTAACTTTTTTAATTTTTTGACTAATTCTATCAAAAGGACACTTTATTTTTATCTAATAAAAAAAGTTTGGAACTTTAAAAGTTTAAAAAAAATATTTTGGGACTGAGATTGCCAAAAGTAAATTTGTTTATAACCAAACCCACCAATTATTCTTTCTAGTAATCATATTTTTTTTTCTTTGCGGAAGGAAGCTTTGACCCCTAATTTTAAATTGACAGCTGCATAAATGAGTAGGAGTTTGAGCTTCCAACTTCAGTTAACCTAAGAAAACTCCTTACTAACTCACCTACACCTTTGAGTTTTTACGCTATTGTCAAATTTTAAAGTCCATAATTTACCAATTGAACTGGATAATTTAGTTTACAGTTTGAAATAAAATTAATCTAAGCAATAACTTAATGGAAATAATGTCTTTTCATGTATTTTTGAAGATAATTTTTATTCATCCATATATATAAAAAAAATTAAGAAAACTAAGTAAAAGCGGACCAATTATTATTTAATATCATTTTTTTTGCTAAAACGGAGTGTTATATTAAATAACTGTAAAAATCATATACAAAAGTGTTTAGAACACCGATAACTTGCCCAACGGGGAAGTTTTCCTACACAACTTTCCCGGTCAAGAATTTCCTAACCTCCAAAGTTCTATTTAGAATGGACCCGATGACAAGTAAACTACAAGGTAATAGCTTTTTTTGAAATAACGTACGGTTTCTACACTGCCACAGTGTTTGGATTGTTTGGTTGAAGATGTCTTGCCAACCTCCATCAGCTGGGTTTGTCTTATGTGGTGCTTGATTATCCTTAATCCACAACCGGGCATTAGATTGTGCCCAAAATTCCCCTTACGTCTACGCCGGTACCACGTTTTGCCACACCGTTCTTCGGAAGAATACGGCCCCGATCGCATGTAGTGTAGATTCCACTTCATTGTCACATATGTCGCAAATCGGTGAATCCAGGACCTGTCTTTGACAAAGGAGTTCTTTAGTTTTTAACTTTGTTATGTGCTACTAACCATAGGAGCGGTCCCCTCGGGGTCCCTTCAATTTCCATAGTTGTTTCGGTTCAAACTTCCATGCCCCCTTCTTTTCCCAACGTAGTGTCGCCGATCGAGCTGTGAATTGTCCAGTTGCCGACATTTTCCACCGAATATCCAATGTGTTATTTTCAGTTGTTTCAATTTGCAGCCCTTGCTTTAATAGTTCGGAACCCCACCGCATACTTTTCCATAAATGAGAAGTGTCGTTTCGCCCCTTCCCTCCCCGGTCATCCAACATACCGCCATATTTAGCATTCAACAGCCTAGCCCATAAGTCATTCGGATTCTTGATATACCGCCATACAAGCTTCGTAAGTAGCACTCTATTCATTTTGCTTAATGACTTAATGCCTAAACCCCCTTGAGATTTTGGTTTACAAATGTTCTCCCAAGCCATTAGATGTGTCAAGTTCTGCTGCTCCGTATCACCCCAAAAGAATTTTCTATTTATCTGCTCCAAAGACGCCACAAGCTTGATTGGAAGTTTACATGTGTTCATGGCATATGCCGGGATAGCCACGTTAACCGACTGAATAAGCACAAGTCTCGCCGCTCGGGAAAGTATTCTTCCTTTCCAACTACCTAGCCTGGCTTGTACTTTGTCGAGGATGTGATTGAATTGTGTTGCTTGAATCCTTCCATGGTATAAGGGCATCCCCAAATAGAGACCCAAATCCTTAGTCTCCGGGTATTCCAAAGTTGGAGGTGATCTGGTCGTATTATGAACTGGGAGGTTATTTGGTGAACACCATACTTGAGATATTAAGAGGTTGACTCGCTGCCCAGATTCCTTACAAAATGCCTCCAATATCTCCTTCATACACTCCGCTTGTGACGCAGTGGCCTCTCCAAACAACAGTAAGTCGTCGGCGAAGAATAGGTGTGAAATTTGAGGTCCACTTCGACTAGCTCTGCATGGGTTCCATGGCCGGGCAGCTCCTGCCGAATGAATTTGTTGCCCCAAAACTTCCATACATAACACAAAAAGATACGAGGATAAAGGATCTCCTTGTCTTAATCCCCTCTCCGGCTTAAAACTGTCCAACCGTTCCCCATTCCAAATGACTGACATTCTTGTGTCTGTAATGCAGCTCATCACCACTCTTTTTAGTTTGTCTTCAAAGCCCACGGTTATCAGAACATCCTCTAGGAACTTCCACTCAATTCTATCATAAGCTTTCTCAAGATCAATCTTGGCTATCATATACCCTTTTCTCCCCTTTCTTCGCTCTCAAAAGAGTGGAGCGGCTCTGGGCCACGACAATGTTATCGATTGTTTGGCGCCCCCGGATGAAACTCTGTTCTTCTCCAACTAACTGCTTCATCAACGGTTTTAATCTATTAGCTATAATCTTTGTAACGACTTTGATGACGACATTACTCAAGCAAATTGGTCGGAATTGGGTTATGGATTCCGGCTGTCTTTGTTTCGGCAGTAGACATAATAAAGCCTCATTCATGTGATCTTTAACCTCCCCTCTCTGAAATACCTCTTTCACAAAAGACAGACTTGCCTCCCCTACGGTACTCCATGATCTTTGAAAAAAGAACGCCGGAAAGCCATCCGGGCCCGGGGCTTTATGAGAACTTATTTGAAACATAGCTAACTTAATCTCATGATCCGTGACTTCCCTATTCAGCCAGTTAACGCAATTTCTGTTAATAGTAGGGAAATTCCAGCTCTCACGTTCATGTGCAGTTGCATTATCCGCTGTATAGAGTTTCTTATAAAAGTCTGTTGCAAGAATTTTAAGGCTTTCCATATATGTACACCAAGTCCCGTCATGAGCCTTAAGCCGAGAAATTTTACTTCGTCGTCTCCTGTCAATCACACTTGCATGGAAGTATTTTGTGTTTCTCTCACCATTTTTCACCACCCCTCTCGCTTTTGAGAATCGTGTGTTCTGTTCGAATATTATCCATTTCCTCCATCAATTTCCTTTCTAGTTTAGATAAGGAACGTGAAAACCCCTCACCCAATGCCTTTTGAACCCCCAGTAACCGAGCTCTACACCTTTTCTTCCTTTTAAAAATATTTATGAAGACATGTTTATTCCACTGCAGAATTTGGCTTTTGAACCCCACCATGGTCCGCTCCAATGACTCGGGTTCCTTCTTCCAGGCTTCCTCAACAGCCTGCTCGAAACCTGGATGTTGGAACCAGGCCTCCAAAAATCGGAAACCATGGAATTTTTCATTCGGCCGATGCGCCCTGCAAGTGAGAAGAATAGGATGATGATCCGAGCGAGTCCGTGGGAGATGCTTAATCACCGCCCCTTCAAATCTGTGATGCCATTCAGTATTACACCATGCCCGGTCCAACCGTTGTCGGATGTTTGCATTCCCCTGTCTACCATTAGTCCACGTGTATCTCGGACCCCGGTAGTGAAGATCTAATAGCCGACATTCATCAACCACATTTTGTAGACGCCCCATTCTCCCTATATTAGGCGGACGACCTCATATTTTCTCTGAACTAGATATTATTTGGTTGAAATCGCCAACTAGTAACCAAGGGACATTGATGATTTTCCCCAATTGTTTCAAATATTCCCAAAGATCTTCCCCGAACATATAATTTGGGGAAGCATATATAATGGACTCCAACCATATACCATTATTCTCTTCTTTTATAGCAACCGTACATACCGATCACTTGCCGACACCTCCTCAACCGTGACTGTTGGCATCCGCAACCGCCATATACCTCTCGAGAAGCATACAGCCTTCTTTTCCCAACATATCCGTAAACCCCAGTTTCTTTATCCATTTTTTCCCCGTCGCCCTGGATACCCTAGTTTCCAAGAGTGCCACTACAATGGGTTTGTGTATCTTGATCATTTCATGTAAATGTAACCATGTCTCATTTGCTCCGGGCCCCCCGCAGGTTCCATGAGATTATTTTACTAATCATTAACAAGTATGATAGGGTTAGTTTGAGGTAGTCGTACCTCCATGGGCGATCTTGCTCGGTATCTCGGTCGACCTCGGTTGTCCACCATCTGTTTGCGTATCCTTCCGATCTCCCCGCTTGGTTTGGGATCCCGACCCCGGTCCCGGGTCTATTTCCATACCCATGGATCCAACGCCCCTCCACTCGTATGCCCCTAGGCGGGGGCCATCAAGTGGTTTAGTATGTCCAGAATGTTCCAAAGAATTACCACAATTTAATTGCGAGTCCCCTAGTACCTGTTCATTCCCAATTTCCTTGGCCTTATATTGTTTTGGGGGGGCCTCTTTCTTATTAATATCCGAAGAAGGCCCAACCTTCCTCTGAAAATTCATGGTATATGGAATTCCGCCCAATTTTAGACCTTTTTGGCCCACCATGTTACCACTTCCTTTCTCCATACTTTTAAACCCCATTTTGACTTTCGGAGGGCCCACACCTCCCGGTTTCATTTTTTGATGAGTTCGGCCTTTAGCCCCACTAGGTCCGGGTAAATCCCTTATCTTCTTTTTTAGAGCCTCAATATCCGCCAAAATGTCAACGTCGTCAGAGATTTCATCTAAAGCCGCAAATCTCGATTGTCCCACCATATTGGTCGTACAACCGTTCTTAGCTACAACCGTGCTACCTTCCGTCCTTTTTTGTTGACTTTGGTTGAAAATAGTACTTCGGTCCGGGCGGCTGGTTTGGTCGGTTCTCTCCTTTCTATTCAATCAAGTTCAATTCCGGTTTGCCGCTGAAGGCTGTGCTCGCCGGTGCATCCCGGCCTGTGTCTGTTGCATCCTTCTCCGTGCATATACCGGTAGTAACCATGGACCATAAGGGTTTTCAGCTGAACATGTAGTTTGTTCCCGTCCTGGTTGCTTCCCTTTCTCCATGTTTTGATCTGTCCTTGCCGGAGGTTCCAGCTTTGGACAATTCTCCTTCCCGTGCCCATATTGACCACATCCGAAACAAAATTTGTAGAAACCCTCATATTCCACCGCATGGACTTTCCCCATAAATCGGACAACCGGGTTTAATGGCTTGTTTAAGTCCATTTCCACACAAACACGAACATACCTACCTCTGACAACATCCGCCGTGGTGGTATCAACCTTAATGGCTCTACCCACCATGTTCCCCGGGGTTCATGAGTTCCTTCTCCTTAAATATTTCCAGATGGTAGGCCTAAGAACCGTACCCACACAAGTGTTGTAGCTACTGAATGGTCGGAGGGAATGAAATTAGGTATCCATTTTGATATTGTCAAATAATGACCAAATATCGTCCAGGGACCACCTTCAAGTACCTTGATGTAATCCTCCCCGCTGTAAAATCGTGCAACAATGTAACCCTTTTCAATATCTATGAGTTCGCAACCATTGTCTAGTTGCCATGTCTTCTTGATCCTTTGTTCAAGTGTTTTAAAACTGAATGATTTACCCAAGACTTTCAAAATCAGTGCCCTTCTCCACGGCTTCCAGTACACTTTGTATTGATCCCATGGTATCTCTACTTCCGGGCAAACAATAGCCGCCTCCTTTTCATCTGGTACATACATGACATCCGCAATAGATAAATCATCCATAGCATCTTCTTCATCTTCTCTAGTATAGATCTCCTTTGGGTTTTGTTTTCCTTGAACCGCCGCTTTTTAAGGGGTGAATGCACCATCCATACATTACTTGTTCTCATGTCCAGTGGTTTGTCCACCTGTCCGCGCTTGACATTGTTGTGGTTCCTTTTGTGGTTCTCATAATCATCCGTTCTCTTATGTTTCTTTACACTTCGCCGGAGTTGGTCGGTTTCCTCAGCAGAAACCCCTTGTTCCGGTGAAGTATCCGATGACATCAATGAGAGAAAGGTTTAAGACGTTCAGTGGGGAATTTCATCAAACACTTGGTGTGCAAATTTCAAAGACCCAAGAAAATCAACCGTTTCTAGAATCTTCTGTGTTGCACGTTTGACTCCTCTCACATTATTTAATATCATTTACAACACACTTACAACAAATTCATTTATCTTAATAATCATACAACACCATACACACTTAATTAACCATATATATAATGCCACAAACAAAGAAATTAGAATATTTAATCTGGGTTGAAAGGGCATGAGATAACACTTTTAAAAAAAAAAATAAATTAGCCATATATACACACTTATCGGTAGAACTAGGGTAAGATCGATCCATATCTTTACAACCCAAATAAAAGAAATTAGATTCAGATATCTTTTCTCAATTCTTTCAGTGTTTCGGCATAATGTGGGTAGCTTTCAAACTTAGCCTTATTGGACTAGATCCACCATATCTTTTATAACCCAAATAATAATAATAATAATAAGAAATTAGATCTAGATAGATCAAAATCTTTTCTCAATTCTTTCAGTATCTCGACATTACGTGGATAGCTTTCTAGTATTACCTTGTCGGTAGAACTAGGCCTCTGTTCAATAGTCAATTCTTTTTGCATAAGGTGGTCGATTTCATTCGCCACCACTGCCATATCTTTGCCATCTCTGCTTAGCAAATTGTACTCACCGATCACTTATCGTGATGATCAAACCTCTCAATCTCATATGATATTTATAATATATATTTTTTTTTATCGTGTCAAACTAAGACTTTTAGTGTTTCGTTTCATGGCGGAATATAAATCTTCCAAACTTTTTACAAGTTAAACCAAATCTTTTGGTCCGTTGTAATTAATCATCCAAACAAAACAACAGTAAAAATACATTTTTTCCCCTCTCTCTGGGGTTTGGTGGGGACTTTTCCAGTTTCCTCCTCTTCTCGACACTTTACCCCTTTCTCCTATCTCTGCAATTACTCCAAAACAAAAAGGGTTCCATTCAAGATTATATTTTGTAATTTAACCATTTGAATTCTTCGTAAAAGCCTTCTTTTTGGTCAGAAGAATATTTTTATCTGTTCATTGAAGGGTAAGAAATTTCAGTTTGGAGTTAAGGAGGGTGGGTGATGCGATCGCGGTGGGCGGCGGTGGCGGTGCTGTTGGTGGGGCAAACCGATGTGGCGTTGGCGTTGGCTTTGGAAGCGGTGGAATCAGGTCGTTGATGGCCGTCCTGCAAATGACGTGGCAACCGAGCCTTCTCAACAACAAGCGAAAGTCTGGTCCTCCTATAGGGCTCAAAAACCTTGGTAATACTTGCTACATCAACTCCGTTCTTCAGTGCCTCACCTACACGCCTCCACTCGCTAATTTCTGTCTCAAATTTGAACATTCCTCTTCTTGTGAGTTTCTTTAACCCTACTGTTCTATTTATATATTTACATATTCATGGTTGTATATACACACACAAGTCATACAATACTTTTTCTTGCAATTTGTACTTTATTAATTGTGTTTATTATTGAAATGGTTTATGCCGTTATGTTAAATATGTCATTTGGTAACTTGCCCCCCAAAAATTGAGGTTTCGTTGATTCTTTTTTGTTTTCGCGTTTTAACTTTGTCTAAATTTTCCTTGGGGATGAAGGTGATTCTGCTACGGAGAATAAGAGGGAATGTCCTTTCTGTCTCTTAGAGAAAAGAATTGCGCGCTCTCTGAGCATAGATTCCAGTTTAGACTCTCCTTTAGATATAAATAACTGTTTGGGAATTTTCTCTGCGAATATTATCCTTGGAGAGCAAGAAGATGCGCATGAGTTCTTGCATTATGTGATTGATGCATGCCACAATACATGCTTGAGGCTGAAAAAGCTGCAACTACCGAGAAGAAGAGGTGGGAGTGTTTCAGACAGTGGAAATGCAAATACCATTGTGAAGGAAATTTTTGGAGGTGCTATGCAGAGCCAAGTAAAGTGTTTGTCCTGTGGGTCTGAGTCGAATAAGGTGGATGAGATCATGGATATTAGTTTGGATATTCTGCACAGTGTATCCCTTAAAGATGCTTTGCGGAGGTTTTTCCAGCCAGAGACTTTGGACGGCAGCAACAAATACAAGTGCGACAAGTGAGTATCTTTGGCATTTTGAATCTATTGTTTGAAACATAGATAAGCACATGCATGTATGCGCTGATGGTATTATATTTCTACATCTATATGGGATTGACTGCTTATTCTTTTTTCAGTTGTAAGAAATTGGTACCTGCCAGGAAGCAAATGTCGATACTCCAAGCACCAAATGTCCTCGTAATCCAGCTGAAGGTAGGTATTGTTAAGGCACTTATTTTGTTTTCATTCTACGGTTAGTTTGTGCAACTTGTGATATTTGCGTATGATCTCCGCTGACAGAGGTTTGAAGGCATTCCTAGAAGGAAGATTGATAGATCCGTAGCTTTTGAGGAGGTTTTGGTGCTCTCAAGCTACATGTCGAAAACAAACCAAGTATGATACTTATGCCTTATGTATTTGGGATTTAATCTATATAATGTGTTGAGATTGTTAAATGGACTAATTAGTTTGGCCATATCACAACATCTCTTAAGGGGCTTAGAAACCATGTGCGATATAACTATACTTCAGTTATGTTTTTTGAAGGTTGTATGATATGCTTTTAGTAATAATTTTGTGATTATTATTCTTTTATTTATTTTTTTTCCAGAAATTATTTTTAAGGATAAAGACAAAGGAAAGAATAAGTCAGATATTTCATCTGAAGAAGGCTGGTGTCATACCGATGAAATGCTGTATTTTCATTTGTATCAAAATTAGCTGTCTTGTGAGCCATTTGCTGGTAAAACTTTGCATTAAATTATTTTTGCAGGTTAAACAGTTTAGCATCATATGGTTTACCCTAGTCGTGTTACTGAATGGGAAATTTTAGAGTTTTAGTTGGGGATGTAGTTCATGATCGTGAGGTTATGTTTATCTTTTTTGCTTTTTGTGTAAAAAGAATCAAAAATAACTGAAAGATGTATCAATTCTTTGTCTTTTCTGAATTTCTGATTATTTATTTTTCTATAATATCTGTGTCAATCCAAACCAAAGGACCTGCTTGAATTAGACAAGGTTTTCATTTTGTTCTCCTCATTGCAGGATTTACATCCTGAGTATAAGCTTTTTGGTACAATTGTGCATTCAGGCAGCTCTCCTGATTCTGGGCACTATTATGCATATATTAAGGTATCCATGCATTTCCTCCATTGGTTGAATTTAATATTCTTTTAAGTTCCGTCTGTTTTATACCCAACATGTTCCTCCTGAAACTTATTGTACACTATATATTTAACAGGATGCAATGGGCCGCTGGTATTGCTGCAATGATTCTTATGTTTCACTATCAACCTTGCAGGAGGTTTTGTCAGAGAAGGTCTATATTCTGTTCTTCGCCCGTTCTAAGCATAGACCATCCACTGTGAAGGCAGGTTTGGTTGCTAATGAATCTAAATGCCATGAGTTAAGTGGCAGTGATATGTCAAAAGACAAGAGATCAGGCCAACAAGAAAAAGGAATAAATGCAAAACTGTTGCCTGATCATCATTCTGTGTTGTTTAATTCAGTCTCTTCAAAAATGGATAAGATGCCTTCTGGTATATCAAGAAAATTAGGCATTTTTGAACATTCTAATATTAGGAAGCCTCATAATAATGTTAATATCAAAATTATTGTTCACCAAAAGGAACCGTTTGAGAAAACATGCAATCCCACAAATTCAAGTGATACAGAGGGCAAGCAGAAAAATGTTAATGTATTGAAAGATGCAAATGGTGTTAGTAAAGTTAGAACAACTGATTCCATTGATTCCAAGAAGGTCACCAATTTGTCCAGAGTAAATGGTAATGGTAAAATTGAGCATTTTGGTTCTGGTTCATCAGATAGAGGTCTATGTGAAGATGATACCATGAAGGATAATATGAGAACAGGAAGAATGCCTGAACAAAGGGAATTGTCCAATGGTGAAGCTAAATGTCATTCTGGTAGATCAGGGCTGAAACGAGAATCAAAGGATAAGAAGACTTCCATTTTAGATCCCACAGATTTCACAACAGGTCAAAACATTGAGCACACTGAGCACAGGGAGTTGCTGAGTGGTAATATTGAATGTGATGATAGCTCAGGATTGAAAAGAAAATCACAAGATGTGGATCCTTCTGTTTTGTTGGCCAAAGATGACCAATCCCGTACAAGAGTGGATGAATTCAAGAAAGCGTATGTCCTTCTATACAAACTTCTTAATTATTTCCTTATTGTTATTTATTTTTCATTTCTAGTTTATCAAACAAGATCTCTCTGGATTTCCATACTAAATGAAACTTCATGCAGTAACTGCTTGTCAAGAAAGTAGTTGCACTACTGCTTTGTTCAGGTTTAATATAAATCTGTTCCATTTTAGGCCCTTTAGTAATGTCGTTGAATTACTTCCAAATTTCTTAACCAGTTAATTATGGAGTGGTGTAGACTTAGCAGCTATGGTTTCTTTTTAATCTGAATTCCTATTTTGATACATTGCAAGTATGCTTTTATGGCCACTTGAATTAGAATTTTGATTTTTAACTGAAATTTGTTGGGTACCAAAATTTAGATCTCAAATATTTCTTTGGACCTGACAAAAAATTGTTGGTTGAACTTTCACTGCCATTCTTAATTGGGATGCTTCTATCATAATTGAACAAAAATCTTGTGGACAGTATGCATAAAGGAAAATGTTCCATTCTTTACCAGTTATGTTTTCTTTTTCCTTTTTTTGATATTGGCTTCCTGCCTTATCATTAGTGTGTTTACATGCTTTCTTCCATGATATTGTTTCAGGAGAAAAAAAGAGAGAAAGTTTGTTCTCCACTTGATCTGTTATTGATTTCTAGCTCATGTTTTCTGATTATCTAGCACTTGTTACTACACGTGTGTTTGTGTACGTGTACTATGTTCTTCTTGTCGCTGGTGTGTGTGTAGTGGGGAGACAGGTACAGGGATAGTCTATACCTTGAACTATTGAGTTTGATTTTTTCATCCATTCTAAACCCCTTCTATCTCTGTTCCCCTCTGTCAATTTACAGTCACCTAACTTGGACATGTTTTTAATTGGTCATTTAATTTTTATATTTTATTTAACATTTGAAGCTATTGCTATTTCATTTTCTAAATTGTTCATGGTCAGTCCCCTTGTGATGCGGGTGATCAAGGCTGATCCAAATGTATTGGCACCCTTCAAAATACCAATATTCTCCCCTTCCTAATTCAATATTTGTAATGATGCAAACTGAATTTTGATGCCTTAATGGTCAGATAGATGCCAGAAGAGGTGTAAGTTATGGAAAGTGTATGTTCCAATCTTTTATTGCCTTACATTAGAGCTCTTGTAAAACAAACCCCAAAATCCAGCTAAATTGCTTCTATCCCCTCATATCCCGTAAAGGATTGATTAAATAAAGGAAGAATTGGTGCTTGACAAATTTTTTTTCCCTCTGACTATAGACCAAAAGAAATAGCCTATTTTAGCTGGTGATGTGATGCATTGGCATCTTCAGTTGAGTTTCAATGAGGTTAAATGTTCACTTATGTACTCCTTCCAATCTTTAAATTTGTTTTTGTAGTGTTAGTTTTTATGCTATATTCTTGGTTAGACAATCAAGTGATCTTGGAGTGTGTATTTAATGCTATTATGCCGGTTAGACAGTGACCCTCTCATGTGTAGGTTAAGTACAAATTACCCATCTTGTAAACAATAATCGAATAAATTGGGACATAGAAAAAAAGTTAAACTCAATTTCTTACTCATATCATGTTAAATTACTCCTAGAGAAGGTTAAGTTTAGTTATTTAACACAACCCTCATGTATCGGTTGGACACAAATTTTTAATAATCCTTACAAGTGTGTGATACCAATAAATGGAGTAGAGTCAAGGATCAAACACGGGATCGCTCTGATGTTTGTTAAGTTTTCACTTGTTCTAAAAGGTTAAGGTTAAGGTTAAGATGATATTTGAGAGGAGTTCCCGTTATCGAGTTTTGACTCCACCCATCTGTTGGTTAATGTCTGTGTTAAAACCTTTTATTGAGAATTGTGTTTGGCCCATTGTGACTATTGAGCGTGTTAAGTGTATAAATTTAACATTTCTATATCAACTTATGCTAGAGATAGCATACAATTTCAGTCTACAAGGAGTAAAATTCTGCAAAGTATTTATCAAAGTAGATATTTTAGGCCAGTAAGTTTGTGATAAAGTTTGCATAGATACTTAATGTAACGGATTTGTGAATTTCTTGTCTTTTTAAAGAGGTTTTGGGGTTACAGCTTATCCTTAATAGTAGCTATCATTACTATTTATTTATATGTTGAAAGTTCTACTTTGCAGTATTGCTAAAGATGCTTCACTAGTTTTACATTCCTGTGGCTGGGTGGATGAAGTTTATAGTTTTATGCATTCGAGGAAAAAGTTATGCATGCAAGAAGGAAAATACGATACATCGAAAATCAATGAGATGAAGTAAGTTTTTATCTCCTTATGTATGAGAAAATGTTTTATGTTATCTGAACTTTCATTGTTATTGAAGATTTAGAGTATCTGCCTTTGAAAATGTGTGTATTGAAGCTGCACATGTAGATTTATGTTAAAAATGAATAGGTCTTTGTTCCTCATTAGTCCTCCTGAAATAAATTGTTGTACTTTTTGTTAAGCTTCTTAAATTTTATTATCGTGGATCTAGATGCTGTTGGAAACATAAGAGGAGGGAGAGGAGGGCTTTTCTCTCTTTATTCTTGGGATAAATACAAGTTTGAAACTTAATACCCTGTTTAGATCCAGCCTAAGATTTCCAATTTTGACAAATTTCAGTCAGTCCGTTAATAGAAAAAAAAAAAAAAAAAAACTGACTTGCCAGGTGCCACCTTTGAAGATTTACCATGTTCTCTATTTCAGGGTTTCTGGGCTTTGAAGAGTATTTCTTTCATACTGAATCTTCTTTTTTCTTTTCATTAAAATTATCTTGAATTTATCAAGCATAAGGATGGTTTAATTTTAGCTTAAGAAAGACTTACCATTTAGATCTAAGTACAACTTAATGGAAAATTGTCAAACACCTTGATCTTTCAGTCCTTAAATTTTTTCTGCAACCTCTATGAGATGAAGATGATGGGAGTAGAATTTTTAAATTCATAACATCTTCATCATCACAAATATCAAATATATTGGTGCATAAATTCTGTCTCTTTGCTTTTGGGACCATCTAAAAATGATGTTACTGAAAAGGAGAGATTTTAGACTATCTTCCCATTTTTGTGTCATCTAGATTTACTGCCTAATGCTTCAACTCATGAAGATGCATTTCTAGATGCGTTATTTCAGCCTCAACTTTTTATGAACTGCTTTACTACATCAAGAGTCTTTTTCATACTGACGCTAGTGGCAGCTTGGGGGTACTGGAGATCCTTTGGTTAATGATAATTTGATTTTTATGGCAAAAGTAGCTTCTTAATGAACAGAAAGCCAAGGTTCTATAACTGTCAAAGATATTTAACTGGTCTGAAAAATTGGGCTGTGTGGAGCTTATACTTAATTAAAAAAAAAAGACTGTCTATGTTTTAAAAGTTGTTCCTTAGTCAATCAACATTGCAATGTGTTAATGAGAGTTATTAGCCAAATAATTATTATGAGTTTATTATTATTATGTTAATAATTATTAGCAACATCTAATATTCTATAATTAGAATTCAGTTTCTTGGTATTATATTTCTTGCCTACTTAAAATTTTACTGAGTCTTATACTTAGTGCATTTCTTCATGTAATTTTTTGGAAAAATTTCTATTATTTATATACTATGACCTAATTTTTTACTGTGTCAATTAAAAATTCAATATTTAACTATAGAAATTTCAAATTTAAATATTATATAATTTATTTTTTCTGCTAAAATATAATTTTTTTTTTTTTAAAAAAAAAAATCTTAGCCAAATGGATCTTATTATTTAGTTAGGTTTTATAATTCTATTACGTTTTAGTTTTCTTATTCCATTTGGGTTTAAGTTTTCAAGATTTTTGTTTGGATAGAGAAATAAGTTTTGAATAAAATTATTATTATTACTATATTTTTTAGTGTAGGTAGAGGTATTCTCTCTCACAACCAAGCCAAACCTTGGTCTCTTTTTTTCCCCTTTTCCTACTAACTTTATCACCTTGCATCAAAATCTCTCTTGTTCATGCATTTGATTCATTCATATAGTTAGTTTATAACACCCTGCTCTACTCGGGATTGGAGGGGGTTGGCCAATTTGGGATTTTTGTTAGACTTCATATGATGTCACACAGATCTCTGAAGCTCAATGCTCTAAATGTCCTCAGTATCTATTGTATCTGAATTGTCTTAACCACTTATGGCCCAGCATTCTGGTTCCTAATACCAATAGTGACATGCTGGAAAACTTGGGTTCTGGGGCATTTTGCTAGATTTCCAAAGGAGGTCACCATCCTAGGAATGCTTTCATTCTTGACTCTAGAGTTCTAAAGATCTTTTAAGTTTGGTTTTGTTCTAGTTACTTCTAGACTAGTGTTGGCACACTTGGGGAGAATGCCTCGCTTCTGTTCACTGCTACTCAACAGCATCCGTTACTTTTTAAACATGTCACTGGGTGGTTGTTGTAGTTAAGCAATATCATGCTTACACCTTATTGCTTTAACTCTGGCTCTTCTGACAATCTTTAGGATTTTTTAATGCCCAATTTTGAAGTATATTTTCTCTATATCACCAGTTAGGAGGTTATTTTTAGGGTTCCATATAATGCATAACTTGCACCTAGTTTCCATTTACAGATTGCAACTTAAGCCAATTAATTATCTTGATCATTATGTAGGTGGTTGCTGATGGCTGAAGCCAAATCGGCTTTCCTTTCAAAAGTTCCTGAGTCATTAAAAGGGGACCTTGTTGAACGGCTGGTTTTGTTTGGCCGAGAGAAGCCATCATCGTAAACATCTTGCTTGGTAAGCATTAAAATCAGAGAACTTTGATATTCTGAAGAGAAAGAAGTATATATGCAGCTTGACCATTATAATGGGAATAACTGCTTTCCTGTTAAAAGTCGTAT
The DNA here is from genome assembly GCA_025388415.1 of Cynanchum wilfordii. Taxonomy (NCBI): domain Eukaryota; kingdom Viridiplantae; phylum Streptophyta; class Magnoliopsida; order Gentianales; family Apocynaceae; genus Cynanchum; species Cynanchum wilfordii. Next base: position 35,261 of record JAHSUH010000888.1, on the reverse strand, counting down.
ATAATTTGGTTTGTAAATTTTGCAGCTGGTGCACTTGGGATGTTAATCACGGAGGTTATTATCTTTCCTTGTGACGATAATTTGGAAGACGGCCACATCAGAGGGTGCTTTTGTGGGGGGGTTTAATGTTGAATGGATAAGTGTCGAGGGAAGGATCAATTTTGCGAAAAATGAGGTTTAGGAAAGGAGGATGGATCCTGAAAATTTTCCAATTGAGGTTGGGTTGGTGTGAGAGCAGAGCGGTGAGAGAAGTGAGTCTGATATTGTATGTATGTCCTTTTAATAAGTTTAAGTTAGGAGGCTAGAAACCCATTTTATGGATGCATTTACAGTTTTCCCATTAAAATGTGGTCGGATAGAACAGTAGAATGTGCAATTGAGTCTCTCTTATTACTTACTATAAATTCTTCTTTTCAACTTTAAAATTGATCTCCTTGTTCTACTTTCCCCTGAACTTGTTGAAGGAAGAAAAACCAGACTGCAAATTATATATATTAAGCCGATTTGGTAGTAGCTTCATAAATTTGATTGGGGTCAGCAAGACACAAAGTAACAGACTTTCTTTCCATGCATCTCTTAACCCATGCCATCAATTTAGGGCAGATTGTTTCAATATTGAAATTCCCATAAGTCTCGTAGGTGTAAAACCAGCAGGTGAATCCAATTAGAGCTAAGTCTAGAAACCCAAATTTATCACCTCCAAAATAAGGCTTGTCCCCAAGAGCTCTTTCCTCTAGTAACTTCAAGCTTTCTATGAACTCATCCTTGGCTTCCTTTTGCTCTTCTCCCCTTTTCATCCATATGCTTCGACCATAATTATATACCTGAAATTAACCATGTTATAATAAACACACACACACACACACACAAATATATATATATATATATATATATATAGTTAGTTATTCCTGAACTTACCTTTTTATCAATGAAATCAGCCCAGAAATAAGCCGTGGCTTTTTCATAAGGATGGGAAGGAAAGAGGGAAGGTTTATCTCTCCAAACCTCATCAATATACTGAAGTGCAATAATGGATTCACAAACAGGTTTTCCATTGTGAATCAAAACTGGGACTTTCTTGTAAATTGGATTCATCTTCAAAAGTAATTCACTTTTGTGAAGCATTTTTTCTTCCTTGTATTTATATTTGATTCCTTTTTCTTCAAGTGCAATTCTTACTCTCATGCCATACATACTTGCCCAAAAGCTCAACAGAATCACCTCCTCATTATCATCAGCAGCAGAAGCAGAAGAAGCATCCATTTCTCTAACACTTAAGAGAAGAAGAAGAAGAAGAAGAAGTTGTAATGATTCAAAGACTCAAAAAAGAGGCAATTTTTATATAGAGGGTTGTTGGGATTTCTTACCATAAACTATGATCACCAATGGGATTTTCAAAATAATTGTATCTCATACATTTATTTTTGGAAATTTTTTTTAATTTTCTTTTATATATATTTTTTTTTAAAAAAAATATGGTCATTAATTTTTAAATTTGTTAGAAATCGATACCCTACTTATTTTTGTATTCCTAAATTGGTCTTTCACGTAAAATTTGTGCAATTTTAGTCATGAAAAAAACACATATCTAAGAGGTAAACTACTAAAAATGTCTTCAAATAATTAGACATATTTTTCGCGCGTTAGAAAATTTCATAAATTTAATCAAAAGGACCAAGTTAGAAAAATAAAAATAATCAGTTGATCAAATTCTAAAAAATTTAAAATTTATGAGTGTAAAAAACAAAGAATTTTCCTTTATTTCTCTCCATACATTCATTGAAGAAAAACTACTTCTCTAGCACATAGTCATGAATTTAATTACTTTTTTATTATTGCAAAAAGATAAATTACTTTTTAATAATGTTAAGAAATACTTGGAGGGCAAATTTATTTTCTTTAAATTAGATATACATCTCGTACTTAAGCATAAGATGCAGATATTTTTATTTTTTAATTATATTATTATTTTTTTTAATACACATAAGAGCTTTTTAATCATAAATTTCCCTAATAAATTATCTTTTTTATTGATACTTTACTTTATAATCCTTCTTTAATAATCTTATGTAATTGAAGAAAATTAATTTAAAAATATATTAGTTGATGTTAAAATTAATTTCATATTTAACAATTTAATTGTATTGATATTTGAATTGAGTATTGTTATGTATTTCATACTTTTAAATGCAAGTCTTTATTTTTTATCAATAATTAATATAAATGTTTATAAAGTGTCAATATCTAATACAAACAAAAGAAATTATATATATTGTTTTTGTTATGATTATTAGAATATAAAAATTTAGATTTTAAAAATATAACTTAAATTGTAATAACAAATATTTATAATTGAAATGAAAAGGAGAAAGTGAAAAATAAAAAGAAAAGAAAAAATCAAAAATCAAAAATCAAAAGTATTAGCATAATATCTTTAATCATAAAGACTTCAAAAGAAAAATTATAAAAACTACAATAATATTTAAAAATCTCATTAAAAAAATAAAGAATTTTATTATAAAAAAAAATAATATAAATTAGTAAAATAGGAAATATAACAAACTTTAAAAAGTTAAATAAATTTACAAAGATGATTAAAGATAATAAAATTTTAAAAGTTAGCCAAAATGTCATTATAAATACTAATAAAAATGTAAAAAAGGAAAAAAAGTAGAAGACCATAAAACCTAAAAATTTAAACAAAATTACACTAATGCCATTAGAAAAGTTGTAATTTAAGATGATAAAAATGAAAAGACAATAAACTTATAAAAGTTAAACAAAATTACAAAATGTCATTATGGTAAATAAATAAATAAATAAATAAAATGACCATAAAACCTAAGAAGTTTAACAAAATTACACACTAATAAATTGTAATTTAAGAAGATGCAAATGAAAAGACAATAAAATCTTAAAAGTTAAACAAAATTAAAAAAAAAAAAAGCCATTTTGCCATTATGAATGATTAAAAAAAATAAAAAGTAAAATAAGAAAAAAAAAATTTAAAAAACCAAAAAACTAAAAAAAATTAACAAAATTACAAATTAATGTCATCAAAAAAGTTGTAATCTTATATAATATATATATATATATATATATATATATATAAGTAATCCAACGGATTTTACTAACGTAGCTATTGTTTGGTCTTCTCCTTGCTTATGTATACAAAAAGTTAATGATCAATAAAAATTAAAATAAAATAGTAATATACTTATAGAAGAGTACCTTTCAATGAACTAATTAATTTTAACAGTTCATCATCAATGGCTTAATTATAGAGTAACTATTAATTATATGTTAATTATCTGTTAAACAAATTTATCTAACTCTTGAAATACCCGAGCTCTCTCAAAATATATATATATATATATATATATATCTTTTATATATAAGATTACAAATAAAAATATTTTTTATGACATTATTGTTATTTTTTTAATTTCTTTAATATTTTTGTCCTTTTTTATTATTACTATTCTCTATTTTCTTCTTCACCTAAAAATTTAATAAATCTAACTTGTGCTCTAATTATATATATATTTTTTAAAAAATAATAATAAAATTTGCAATATATACATTCTATACATGAGGACATAATATGTAGACTAGTATATATATAGATGTTTATATTTAACTTCTATACATATACATAACTCCTCATTATGTTCAATAAATAAGAAGTTATAAAATAAATATACATGAGAGTTTAGAAGTTGAATGATTTTGGGAGTTATGAATTTCAAGTGACATTCAAATAAAAAAGAATTTATAAAACTCCCTTTAAATGTCCATTGCATTGTACAACAAAACCTAAGTGTATATATATATATATATACATGCACATTTCTTCTTCCTAGACCTCCACCAATACTATTACTTCCTTCCATATTTATAAAATCTCTCTACTGCAAATTAAACTGATCACAATGATGTGGAAGCTCCTATTACTACTCTCACTTTTCTTATTTTCGTCCTCCATGTCCATGGCTAGGCCACTAACTGATCAGGTGAAACTAGAAGAAGAAGAAGAAGGTACCACGACGTCGTCTTGCTGGAATTCTTTGTTGGAGCTTCAATCATGCATGGGGGAAGTAGTTCTGTTCTTCCTCAATGGAGAAACTTTTCTCGGTCCAAACTGTTGTCAAGCCATTAGAACTATAGAAAATCACTGCTGGCCAGCAATGCTCGGTTCCGTTGGTATTGATACTCAAGAAGGCGATATTCTTTTAGGTTACTGTGATGCTGCTACCAATTCGGGCTCAACTCTACCACCGCTACCGCCATCTTCTCCGGTTCCGGTTGATCATTCATCCCTCAATGTCACCACTACTCATCCCCGCGTTGCTGTTAATGTTACTTCCTAGTTTTTTTTATATATATATATATATATATATATATATATAGTGAGTGACTGAATCACTAAATCTTGTCTAAATATGCTTGCTTATTATATAAAATAAAAATTATGGTCACTCTCTTGTTATTATAGTTATAAATAAAAATAATTTTAGATATTCCAAATGATAATTATATATATCTATTTATATCTAAGTATCTTTGACAATAATATTTAATTTTTTTTATCTATTATCAATAGTATAGTAGTGACTAATCTCTTTTATTGTATGTATTTTTTCAAATAAAAAATTGACACAAAATAATATGCTATATTTTCATCAAGAACTAAGGTGAGTAACCAAACGCCACACCTCCATAATATATATATAGCTTCGCAGAAAAAACACATAGTCATAAGTTGAAGAATTATTATGTAAAAGTTCTCATTTTTGGTCGGTGGTGAGCTGTATTTCAAGAAAATCCATAATGTTACCCGATTTAAACTATTAATTTACACGGTTAAGCAATTTATAATTTATTCCTTAATTAATTCAAAGTCAAATCCTTCCTCCTCCTTTTTCTATATATATATATATATATATATATATATATTCACGAAGATGAAGATGTGCTGTGTACATTAAAAATTGTACTTTCCTGGACATGAGACATGGCTGCATGTGAAAGCAACATGGTGCTTTAATTAGTTCCATAGAAATCAGACCCGAAAGTTTCATGAAATGGTCAAATGTTTTCTTTTTCTCCTTAATGTTCATCACTTTTCTTCCTTTCATATACAAATTCTACCAAAAAAACAAAACTTATATGAAATATATATGTATATATGTACAATTACCAAAAAAATTATATATATATATATATATATATATAGATATATATGTATATATGTAATATTCTCTCCATCTCCTAATTAATTTTACAAACTTCAAATAATTAAAGGGATCGAGTATGAAAAATTCAAACAGAGAAAAAGTTTTTCAGAAATGTTTCGTATGTTTATAATTATTCACATTATAACAGTAATAATTTTGATTAGAATTTAAAGTATAAGTATTGGATGATCTCTTTCTAAGAAAATATCCAAGCTTCTTCAACCACCACGATCGTCTTCTTCTTCCTCCCGGCCGAGACAACATGCCGGTCACCTGCGTCTTGCTCTTGCTCCTTTTCACCTTCATTCCACGCACATCCGGTGGCCTGTAACTCCGTATTAACGGCCACTTAATTCCTTTGAAAAATGGGTGACGTTTAATATCCGTCGCGCCACTGATGCAACCTAGCCTCTTCCTAGGATCCTTTACCAGTAGCTTCTCGATCAAGTCAGCCGCCTGGGTTATGCCGGTTTCCTCTCCGCCTACCTTCAGGAATCTAACCCCTTTCGTCGATGCTATGTTGCGGAGAGTTGCGTCTTTGGTTCCTCCTTTGAACGGCGTGGTTCCGTACAGCAGTTCGTATATCAACACTCCAAATGCCCACCAGTCTACCCCGTTACCGTGGCCGCTGCCGCCTACTAGCTCCGGTGCTAGATACTCGTGAGTACCGACGCAGGATCTAGAAAACGCCGATGTCGGTTCGGCCACGAATTCCGCCGTGACCGTTTGATCTTGTCGAGAGTACCCATCGTTATTGCCATCGCAACTGCAACCGCCCAAACAGCTTCGGGTCGAATAATATTTCCTAGACCCGATTTGGATATGGGTTAATTTGTTTTCCAATCTCGGAGAAACATCGGACTTGAAACATAAATCGAAATCGGATAGCATGATATGACCATCTTCACGGATCAGTATGTTTTCCGGTTTGAGGTCGCGGTAAACGATGCCTAGCGCGTGTAAATACTCGAGAGCTACCAGTACTTCGGCAGCGTAAAACCTGACGGCGTCAACGTCGAAACGCTGCCGAGGTTGCTTGCGTAGCAAGGAATGAAGATCGCCGTTGGGACAGTAATCTATGAGGAGACAAGTGTAATGGGAGACTTCTAAATGAGCGTAGAGTGTAGGTAGAAAAGGGTGGTCGAGAGAGGAGAGGATCTCCGCCTCCGTCTGAACGTGAGACAGCTTTTTAGATGTGAGAGAATCGCGGTCGACTACTTTGAGAGCGAAGCTGGCGTGGTCATAGTCACGGAGCCGGCAAAGGAAGACTCGGCCGAGGTTTCCGGAGCCGAGCAAACGCAACAGTTTGAGGTGGCGCAGATGTAAAGCACCGTCAGAAGAAAGTGTAGTGGCAGCCTTAATAGCCGCCCAATTGGAATCGTGACGGCGGTGAGGGCGGCGATGGAGATTCGGAATACAAGTAGAGGAGGAGGAGGAGGAGGGGGCGGAAGTAGAAGAAAGACGAGATTCATTGAAGCTGAGAGTTAAGCTGCTTCTAGCGAGACTGCTCCTGGCGCTAATGGTGGTGCGATCAGTGGTGGTGGTGCTGCAGCTGGTGAAGCTGAGATCAAGGTCGGAGTAATCTGGTGGATACAAAGCCTCTTCTTCCATTTCTGAGAAGTAATGAATGGATCCGCCATGGGTAGCTAGCTTCCTTTTTATAAAGGAAAGGAATGGTTATGGGCAGAATTTTTTTTTTTTTTTTTTTTTTTGGTAAGGAATGGTTATGGGCAGATATTTTAATTAATTAAATAAAAAGAATTATATTTTTATAAAATTTATAATAGTAATAGTTTTTGAATTATTTAATTTGATTTTTTTTTTTTAATTGTAATAACGTGTTTGGTTGACCCAACAAAGTGTGTGTGGAGATGCAGTTTGCGGCCATGGAAGGTAATAATAATAGGAGTTTCTTTTTTTTTTTTTTAGTTTTACTTAACTGAAAACACAATTATTGAATAATAAATATATTTTTTAATTAAGATAATAAATAAACAAGATAAACTTTTCAATATAATAAGTACAAAAACGTCTCATATTACATACTTTTTACATTTTATTTAGTGTAATTATTTATAATTAATATTTTTTAAAAAAATAAAAATGGAAGAAGTAGAAATTTTAAAATAAAAAACACTCCAAACACGGTTTTGTTTCAGGAGAGTTCCAAGAAGCGGAGGCAGCTTGTTTTGACATTTACTCGGTAGCTTCTTTTTGACGCCCCTCACATTGCATAGGAAATTCATCTACTACTTGACGTGTGTCCAGTGCTAAAAATTCTTTTTTTTGTCAAATCATCCATCCTCGATTAATTCAGATTTAATATATATTACACTCATAACAACTAATTCTTTTTTTTTAAAAAAAAAAAAATTCTTTAATTTTATATAAAAGTAAATAGTTAAACTCGCAATCTTTATATAATATTCATAATATAATTATCTATTATACCAAACTAAGAGCTCTTACCATGTTCAGTGTCAAAAAATTACTACACAACATTTTTTTTTTATTTGACCTTTTCATTTTTTTTTTCTTTATAATATATATATATATTACAAAGTTATATGAACAAATCAAACTATAAAATCAGAATGAGAGAGATAACGGAAATTTTAAAAATATAAATAAATCTATATAGTCGTCCTAGCAAAATAAGACATCTAAATAAATTAATAACATTGAAACGAGGTTTTTTACATTGGGAACAGAAACAGGAAAGAAGAGGCAGGTGTGATTAAATTTTTGAGTATTACTTTAATTAATTAAATAGTATTATAGCACTAAGAAGGAGAAGTCGGTAAGAATTTGCAGGAAACTCGCGCCAACCTTTGTGTCTGTTTTCTCACAATTATGGCCTTATATAGCACTAATTATATATATATTTTTACTACTAATACTATTTATAGATAATTAATAGCCGTTGTATTATAAGTCAATAATGTTAGGTAAGAACGTGCCACCACTTTGGGAGTAAATGTTATCTCTGAATTCAAGAAACGACTAAGTTGGCTACGTTGTTGCAAAAACAGTTGAGGACTTTTATATACATATATAATATAATATAATTCAAATCAAAATATTCTATTTGGATACAAATTAATTGTTTTAACCATCAGTATGGTGGGTGGTCGGGTGGTGAAGTATATCAGCTTTACATGAACATCCAAAGTTCAAATCTCATTGAAGATGTAAAATTTTGCTAATTTTTTTAGAGTATTATAAGTCGGCGGTGACCGACCTATAATCTTGGTCATGTGGACTTAAACGGTGACCGATCTATAATCCTTGGTCATGTGGACTTAAGCAGCGGCATCAGGTTTTACAACATTTTATTTAAAAAAAAAATTACTTTTTTAAAAATATTAATGTAAAATTTTTAAGAGGAATATTCGATTTCAAATCTTTAATTTTAAAAACTTTAAGGATATGACTATTTATATTTTGATGTAAAAGAAAAGAAACTTATTTTATCTTGTTTGGAAGTTTCTGTTTAAAAATTTAAAGATAACAAAATATCTTACACAAAAAAAAAAAAAATTATTTCTTGAAATTTATAAAGAAAAATTAAAAACAATATTTTGTATTGTATAAAATAATTTTGAGTAATTTATACCCGACTCACCTTTTAAAAAAAAAATTGAGTAATTGGTGAATTTGGTCTCAAACAAATTTATGTTCGACAAATTTAGTTTTTTTTTTTTAAGAAAAACTAAAGTCATTTTTCACAAATTTCGTCAATTTTTTTTTAAAATTCAACTATTTGTGTGGTTTATTGAATAAAAGAAAAAAGTAATAAAGTCATTTTACTTAAAAAATTGTTTTATATATATCATTTTACCCTTTTGAAAATATTTTGTGAATGAGTGTTGTAACCATTTTTACTCTAATTTTATAGATATTTCATGTAAAGTGACATAATTTTAAAATAAAATTGTTAAATTTTTAAAAAAAATTAAAAATTTGTGAAAAATGACCTTAGTTGTCTTAGGTAAAAAAAGTTTGGTACTTTAATATATATATATATATATATATATAATTTGTAATTTTTGGTAAGCCAATTATTCTTTAAATCATATAAAATTAGAAAAAAAAAGCAAATTTTAAATAAAAATATATCAATATATAAGGCAAGTATTGAATGTGTTAGGTTAAGTTAAAATTTAATGATTCGTTATATTTTTAAAAATTTATTACCTTTAAAGTAATAATAGAATAAATAATTCTGGAATAAATTAAATATATATGGAAAGGATATGGGCATTTAAAGAAAGTAAATGGACCCCACGTTATGGGCCCATATATTATGGGACCCAGGTGAACCGTTAGAAAAAGAAGATGTCTGCCACGTGGTCAACATCGGGCCTGCAATGTCGCTGATGATTCAATTCATCGCTCTCAATCTTCTCAAATTTTAAAATTTTATTTGTTAAAATGATATTTTTATTTTATAAAGATATATTTTTTTGAGTTCATATAATTCATCAATAATTCCATACCTATACATTTAATGCTTAATAATTTCATAAATAAAAGCTAAATAATAGAATTCCTGCCATTGGCACGTGATCTGGGACTGAATTTGCTAAAATGTTTTCATCAAATATGGTTTTTAAATTGTCCAATTATTTTTCTATCACGTGCTTGTGGGGGTTAAGTCAACTGTTTGGAATTTTCAAGGCATTTAATTAAACTTGAATTTGATACTCCCCGACGATGTTCTTTATCACCATTTTTATAAAATATATTATATTTCAAGTAATTTTCAGTTTACTTAATTGTAAAATATTTTCTTTATTTACTTATTTCAGATAAATTTTACGATTAATTTTTCTTCTAATTGAAGGTTTTTTTTTTTTTTTTTTTTTTAGCTTTTCATTATTTATATACAAAAAATAGTGAATATATATTATAAATTACTAAATAAAATGTATTCTGAAATGATAAGTCATGGCTAGGAATATATATTTTTTTTTCTTTTTTTTTTTTTTTTTCCATTTTTGATGACTATAAGATATAAACTTTGATCAATGATCTTATCTTACAAAATTTTAAATAGAAAGCTTGATAATTTATAAAATTGAATTGTTTTATTTAAATAACTTTCAAACTATTCGTTTAGGATAAATGATAGATTGACAAATATTATGTTATTTATAAAAAATCAAAATTTTTACATAAATATATATGTATAGAATTAACAATATATATATATATATATATATATATATATATATATGTATTTGTAAAAATATAAAATGAATTCCTTTATCATCAAAAGTATACAAGTGTGTTGAAAGATGAGACATTTCTCTTTTGAGAAGAGATTCATGTCAATTTTGTTGGAAGTGCTCTTTTGTTTCAAGGGATTAAGTTCAAGTCTTCATCAAAACTTTCTGTTATTTTTCCCCTAAAAGAAAACAGCAGTAGAGAGACAATAATTAGAAAGGAAAAGAAAAAAAAAAAAAAAAAAGCATGTGCCTTTCAACATATAAGCATTAACTGAAGAGCATGGCACAATATGTGTCTACAGGGATAGTCGATGTGCTATGTCCTTAATTAATTAGTCGTCCACCCTCAGAAGGGAGAGCCTTGGAATGAGTTACAGATCAATTGAAAACAAAAGGCACAAATTTCTTCTTCAATTGTACGTACTGCTGTGTCCAAATGGGTCTTTTTTGACTATTTATGAGATTGGAAAGGATGGAAATTGACATATGAAGCTAAAATTTGCATATTCAACTTGTAAATTTTGGGGAGCAAAGAGACTGATTACTGTTATGTCAATGAAAGGGTATATGGGAGCAAGCAAGCAAGAACAGGGAAATATATGATTAGAGAGATTATTGATAAATGCTTTTGATGACATTTAAAGCATATGCATGCACAAGCATACATATACATATAAGATATTAATATAACAAAGGTTAAAGACAAAGCATCCAAGTTCTACATCACTTAATTTTATTTTATTTTTTTTTAATTTATTTGGCAAGTGCAATGTATCAATCCAAAAACAGCTAATTGTACTAAATCATTATCAAAAGCCAAATGTGTCATGTTAATTAACATCCCCTTTTCTTTTTAAGTCCTTGAGATCCCTTTACACTTCTCCACATTGCCACATGCATCAACCCTCTTTGCTTCCATGATTAGTCAGTCATATGAACTCCTAATCATTACTCAGATCCCACATCTAAATAAACAAATATATGTGGGCATATATATATATATATATGGGGAGAGAAATAAACTAAATCAACTACCATAATAACAACCTCAACCAAAAAGATGCTTAGATTAATCACTGAAAGAAAGAGAATGGACTGCTCGTAGTACCTTAGCTCAATAATACAGTTGGCTGGGGCTTTTGTTCGTCTCCTGACCCACCCAAAAACCCAAAAAAAAAAAAAAAAAAAAAAAAAATGGATGGTTATTCATAAAATGGCAACAGACAACCCATGATTGGCAGCAGAAGCCAAGGTAAAAATCAAGAATGAAGCCAGGAACAAACTCCAAAAGACCAAAGACCAAAGACCAAATTGTACCTTAATCAGGCGGTCAAACCCTTTTGTTCTAATTACAAAAAGAAACAAGTCCCATTAGGCAAACAGATAACAGACAACCAATCAGAAACAATAGAGAGAGTGTGTGTTATACTTTCGTATCTTTGAAGATAGATGTCTTTTTGAGTGTTGATATCATACATTTTGTCTGCACGACATTTCTCCACTGTCATAAAAGAGGAAGGGAGAGAAGGAGGAGCTTTCAGTCCATGTCTATTGCTGGTGGTTGTAAGTGAAAGCGACAGTCACATGGAGCAAACTCACAGAATTTGAGCTGATTATCCTACTTTTGATGCTGTTAGAAGGACAGAGAGAGTGAGGGTGAAGGATTTCAAGTATAAAATATACAGACAGGTTGTCCAATTAGCACCAAATAGAATTACATGCTGTTGTCAAAAAGGAATAAGGAGAGCCAAGAATCTCCTACCAAACAAGCATCTAAAACTTCAGCAGACAGTTAAGAATTCAAACTTACTTTGTCATTTGCTACTACACTGATAAAGTATAAGACTGGTCCAAATTCAACCAATTCTACCAAGTGTATAAGCAAATTGATGTTAAATACAGTATTGTGACCCAAGCCATCAAATCTTTCCAACAGGCAACCAATCCAACACATCATCAGATACATGCATTTGACAATTGATAAAATAGCTTAAGTATTGTTGACTGACTATCACTAAATCCTTGAGGCCTACTCTGTACATGTTGAACATTTTTTAAAACTAAAAAACAAGAGTCAATCAAACAGCTCATTGAGCTTCTAAGGAGAAAGGACAACTGATTCCTAATCTCATCTTGCCACTTCAGGTCCTTTGAGAGAGGATGCGAACAATGGATCCCACTAAAGAGACCAACATCAAAAATTTTCATGAACGTTGTAAAGCATTGAGTCACTGGTTGGAGTATCAAGTAATCATCATCCAAATTAGTATCTGTCTGAATTCCCTAAATTGCAATAACAGCTAGTGTTACCTCATCAAATACAAGATGACAATTGATGCTAAGTTTTCTAAAGTTACCTCAACAAACTTAATGGACTATAGTTTTGGTGATTTCTGAAGGATTGCAACAAAAGTTCCATCAACACGATTGGCTGAATCCATATTGACCTTAAAATAAATCAAAATAGAAAATTTAGGCAACTTATGGAGACTACCTACACATGCAAGAGACATCCAACAAGAAAAGAGAATCAAATATTTGAATTGAAATGAAAACAAAACAAACTAAACTATTTTTGCTTGTTGGGCGTTATAACTAAGATCAGAAGCATCTACACCATAAAGAATTGGAGAAAAAGCTCTGAATGATAAGCAGCAAATAGGTGGAAGTAGTAGACCATACATGGAGGGTATCACTTGACATTGTTAATGATTTAAGCCTGCAGATTCTGCAAAGTAATTTAGTTACATAATTACCATGTATTTTCTGCATCCCAGATCTGCTCACATTTATACCAATGGATGCATGAAGCAATGCATATAGGCTGTCAAGATGATAATTTACTGCCAAAATACTAGAGAAATCCAATTCGTTTGAGGTTTCTTTTCCATGTTTTGATCTTTGGATAATGGGATTGGTCCTAGAGAGAACATAAAAAATGATGAATAGTTAAGCTCTTTAGCATGGGTGCAGAAATGCAGATTCTCTTAATGTTCTTCCAGTCACAGTCTACGAAGGACAATTCTTCAAGAATGGGCAACTGGAAAGAAGCTGTCGGATAGAGAAGATATCTAAGAATATGATATGTGAAAGAAAAAAAGGATCTTGAGCTTTGGGAGGCATACATCAGCAGGAGCCTTCAAGGGGGAATCTAGCTTTATTTTCAATACTGTCAACGACTCACACAAGGCAATGGGGCATAGCATCATCTAACTGAAGGGAAATATCAAGTTCCTGAATTTGCTCCTTGATGGCAGTATAAATCCAAGAAACTAAGTGGGATTCATGGACAGGGATGTATAATGAAAGTTGAAATCTCTCAATGTTTGGAGCATTATTGTGCAGAATGAGTACTCTATTTACAAGGGCTGAGAAAGAAGCCCCTCCAAGAATATTTTGTCCTCCTGAAGAATTATACAACAGTGAATCATCTAAATCAAGGTTGGTTATGGATATCCCTTGATATATGCATCTTGTTGGTAGTATGCTTGCCTTCTTGGCATCTTTTGTTGGGAGCTTTGACCGGATAATGGTTATAATATCATTAGGAAGGATTCTGAGTCTGTCAACATTGGTGCTCAAATTTTGCTTCTCATTGAAAAAATGCACTATATAATCATCATCACCCATCATTATAACCTTCTAATAAAATAAGTCAAAAATCCCATAAACAAAGAAAATAAAATCCTTCTTGAAAACTGAAAATAGGGAGGTAAGGAGCATAAAACTGACCAGCCAGTCAAACACATGGTCTAGAATGTAGGTGTCTTGTAAAAAGATCCAGTATCATAGAATTTACTGTTACAGGAAGTTGGAAGTTTAGAGTTCTTGACCAACTAAATATCCATGTTTGTAAACATGGAGCATCACCATTTTCTAAGAACTAAACTGTATCTTCACTTGAATATCTCCAGAACCATTACAAGAAGTACAATTGCTCCACCCCAGCATCAACTTGACGTTCATTTTACCAAGCATAATCTCACAATGGTAAAAATTAACTACATTCATATTTTACCTCTCAATTTAATCTAAAAAAAAAAAAAAAAGTCAAGAATTCATACCATGAATGAGTAGAACAGAATTACATTCATAATTCATATAAATTAAAATTTAAAACAAGAAAGGATCCTTGTTTCATTTTTCTTACAACTTAACTCGATTTAACATGGTATCTGATCAATTTAATTAACATGAATTAGAATTCTTGGTATTATCCCCAATTTGTTGATTATAGTCACTTGCCGTTACTATGAAAAATTTGTGGTCATACGTGAGGGAGTGTGTTATCCTCTCTATCAGCTTTAGCAAGCTTAACAGAAGTCCAAAATTGATGGTTCAAAAACATGATTATGAATTCAGCGAACTGGTCATTTAATGCCTCATTATACTCAGCATAAATGACTCTATTTCCTTCGGAAGCATCACCAATTCAATTCAATTCAATTTCTACAAGTGAAAAAAAAAAAAAAAATAAATTTATCATTCATCTCATAGTCATATAACGAATGAATTACCATTCAAGAATCCAAAATACGTTTAGAGATAAGAACCCACACACAAATCACAATTCCCACCAAACAACTACTGCAACCAAGAATTCTACCAAAAAAAGAAAGAAGAAAAACAAATTGAGGGTTATAGCTAACCTTACATGCGTGCCTCATTTCTATTTTCTTTAATCCACTGATGTTGCTTTGCTTCAGCTTTAGAGTGATTTTCACGGGTTATTGATTAAAATGGCCCACTTTTTCAAAATAATACTGTGTTTGACCTACTTTTTAAAACTTGTGTAAAAATGGCCTCGTTGCATTAGACAAATGCAAGATAAAAATTATGTTGCATTAGCCGAATGCAATATAGTTTTTGAATTATATTGCATTCAGCGAATGCAATATATGTTTTCATGTTGTGATATATGTATAGTGGATTCTATGTTGCATTCGTTGAATGCAATATAGAACATAACATATTATGTATAGTGGATTCTATGTTGCATTCGTTGAATGCAATATAGAACATAACATATTATGTATAGTGGATTCTATGTTGCATTCGTTGAATGCAATATAGAACATAACATATTATGTATAGTGGATTCTATGTTGTTATGTGTAGTGGATTCTATGTCGCATTCGAAGAATGCAATATAGAACGAATGCAATATGTATAGTAGATTCTATATTGCATTCGCCGAATGCAATATAGAACAGAATGCAATATGTATAGTGGATTCTATGTTGCATTCGCTGAATGCAATATAGAACAGAATTTAACAAATAAATTTAACAAATATACAACACTTTGTAATCTTCAAAAAAAATAAATTTAACAAATACTAATAAACAAAAATTAATAACTTAAACATAACTCAAATAACTTTAATAACTTATATATTTGAATAATATCATGTCTTATTTAAGGTCAAATCTAGTAAAATATACAACACAATGTAATCTTTGGAAAAAAAAAAAAATGAAACAAATACTAATAAACAAAAATTAACATAACTTAAATAACACACTTCTAGAGATGCCTTGTATACTATTGTTTTTAATTCTTCTTTGATGCTCGCATCAAATTAGACTCGGAATTTTAGTTGAATCTTATAGCATGGGGACTGCAAGCTTCTCCACAAAGCATTCTTCCGATTAGACTTCATCTCTAAACTATGCAGATTACTTGCATTCTATCTACTTGATTTTATTAGCTTTAGTAAACATGATTGACGGGTATTTAGCTTTAGCAAATCATTCTTCCTGTTGGCTGCAGTTTACTACAAATCATTTCATCACAAGGTGGTAACATTCTCCTTTTCCACAATAGGGTAGTTGACTACCGCAGAAACATTTTTTTTAGAAAAGCTGGAACATTAGAATGATAAATTGATTGAGATAGAAATATCCCCTATGAAAATATATTGCATACAATACTTTTCTAAATGTTAACTAGTGAAAATACTACTTTTCTGTTAAGATTTTTCCTCTGCAAGCAATGTTATGCATTATATGTATATGTATGTATTAGAAGATTATAATATTATATGTATATTATATGTTTATATATATATATATATATATATATATATATATATATATATATATATATATATATATATATATATATATACATGAAGATATAGCAAACAAAAGAGCTATTCCTAAATAATGATGATCTCAATTTTAAATACATAGTACATTAACATGGTGTATATCTAGAAACAGTCTTCCTTACTCTACGAGGCCTACGCACAAATGGTACTACAACCTGAGGTTGAGACTCGGTTCCATCTCTAGTAGATGTGCCCTCACCACTAGTGCCCGCACCACTAGTAAAAGGTATTATAGCCAACATTTCATTCGCCTCCGGTTCGACATTCATGGCCCTCGGAAGTCGTTTCATATTCGCAGATATCTCGGAAAATAAAAGACCCCCGATAAGTAATAGAATTAAACCACGTGCACGCATATGATATGTATTTTCGTTAGCATCCGCTGGCAATGGAGTTGCTAGATGCTCATCTAAGACAGACTTGACCAATTTATTCCCACTAATTTTGTTAGTGTCCGGCCTAAACCCAAGCAACCGATGACAAATATCTTGCCATTGAATTATTGTCTTATCGCATATCGGCCCAATAATCGCCTCACCGTCAACGGGTAATCCCCAAATAATAGCTACATCTTGAAGCGTAATAGTCACTTCTCCACATGTGAGGTGAAAAGTATGAGTCTCGGGACGCCATCTCTCAACTAAAGCGGTAATAAGCTTCCAATCTAATGTATAATATCCCGCTCGTGCAACGCCTCCAAAACCAGCCATATCAATTAACTCTTTGACTCTCATTGGTGTAGACTCATATAAATTCCAAAACATAGAGTCGGATCGTCTTACAACAAGTGAAGTCTCCAATATCTTTGAGGACTCGGACTGCCAAATTAGAGAAGATCGATGATTACACCGATCCGTTAATAACGTTTGATTAATCGGGCCCGGATGAATTTCATTTTCTATATTTGAATCCATAATCCCGCAAATCCAACAAAAAATATATAAACATTGAACAACAAAATAACAAGTTTTTCCAATACTAGGATACCTATTTCTAAAATCCACCAAGAACAGCACCGTGAAAACTCAAAAGCATAAATAAATGATGGAAAAAACAATCTTACTCCTATAATAGTAAACCCCAACAATAAGCAACAAATTTTGAGAATCCCCAGAAATATATTGTAGAGTAAATTCACAACCATTATATAAACAAAAAAGAAAGAAAAAAACATAAGATTCAATCCTCGTATATATACATATATGTATATGAATGAATGAATGAATCCGATTTGGACAAAGTATATGAATATGCCTTTTTCTTGACACTTTTGAACACTTTTTTCTTTTCTTTTTTTCCTCGTTGATTCAACCAATAAAAAAGGAACACTAAGTCATGATTTATATTCAATGAATCTTCCAAAAGATGACATACATATATATATATATATGCAAGAATCTTTGAAAAATTAAATTCCATGTTTTACTTATAAAAAGATAATCATTCAACAAAATTAATACCTAAACTTAGGCATTCAAATAGCCTAATTGTAAAAAACATCTAAAATAACATCCACCGAACATGAAGATCGTTTAAGCCCACCGATATCTTTCATTTGACAAAGAAGGAGAAATAAAAAGAAGAAATTCATTACATATACATATACATACATACATATACATACATATATATATATATATATATATATATATATATATATAGAAAAGAATGTGGTTTTCGCCTTTTTGATAGCCGTTCTATGGGCAAAAGGACGAAAAACTACGACTGTAAATTCACAACCATCCATCTCATCTCATCTCATCTCATCTCATCTCATCTCATCTCAACTCATCTCATCTATGAGTATTTTTTTTTTTTAGGGGTAAAGCGGGTAAATACATACAAAGCAAGGAAAGCGGTAAAAAGAAAACCCAAATCAAAGCAAGGAAAGCGGTAAAAAGAAAACTCACATCAATCCTCCTCCGCCGGAATCCTAAATAAAAAACAAAGCATATATTCTAAAAAAAATTTCTCTCTCTAGGAGAAATTTCTCTCTAGCCCTTCTAGCTACTAACAATGGCGGACCCTCCGGAGGAGGCTACTCCAGAGGAAATTGACCAGCTCCACCGTAGTATTAAGAAGTACAAGAGGTCCCGGGGTGAAGAGCATGGAGAAGGAGCCGTGGAAGGTGCGGCTGAGGATTCTAATGCTACCGATATGGCGGTTGACCCAAATCAATGGAAGGGACCTACCTTCGTTGAAAAATTGAAACAAGGCCCCGCTAAGCCACCAATTTACACAGGGGAGGATGAGGTGGATGAATATGACGAGGTGGACTTATCTTTCATCCAAAATTTGACTATAGCTTCTCCTAGCTATGACCCCTGCCCGGGAAGAGGGCCGGTGGTGAATATCCCCCTTGAGACATATAAGGAAGCGTGGGTGCCATGGAAACGGGCACTGTTCCTCAAACTATTAGGGAAGAATGTCGGCCTTAGGGTTATGAAGGGCCGTTTAGAGAATCTATGGAATCTTCAATGGGGTTTTGAGCTAGTGGATCTAGCGGTAGGATTTTTTGTGGTTCGATTTCGTTGTCGGGAGGACTACGGGTATGTGCCGGAAAACGGGCCATGGATAGTGTTAGGTCACTATTTGACCGTGTCTAAATGGAGACCCTTTTTTAACCCAGCTACTGAAAACATATTATCTACCATGATTTGGATTCGTATTCCGAATGTCACTATTGAGTGTTTTCACTACAATATTTTAATGGCGGTGGGTAACTCGGTGGGCCGAGCAATTCAGGTGGATAATATGACACGAGAGGCCGCCAGAGCACGGTTTGTTCGGGTGTGTGTGGAGCTACAACCGAACCGTCCGCTGGAACCTACGGTGACCTTGGAGGGGAGACAATTCCAGATTGAGTATGAGGGCCTCCATCGATTTGCTTCCAATGTGGGAAGTGCGGGCACCGGAAGGAAGGCTGTTCTTGGGAGGGACCGCCGGTGGAGGGGAATCACAAACCATCGGAACATGAAGACTCGTCCGGTCAACCGTTGAACGGACCGTATGGTCCTTGGATGCTTCCGGGCGGAGGTCGGAGAAGACGGCCGGAGACGACCCGGGCCTCAATCTCAAGGGGGGGCTTTGGTCACAACTCGGATTATGGAGCAAAGGGCCCTAAGCCGGGTAGGCCCAACTCGGGCGATTATGTGCATAAGACTTCTATGGGCAAGGCCCAAATTTATGGGGTGGACCAACCATCTAATTCATCGAGATTTTCGGTGTTGGAAAATTTGGAAGAGGAAGCTATGGAGTTAGAAGAAATTGCTGTGTTAAAAGATAAAATCTCTAAATTTCCTCCTCCGAAAGCCCAATCCACTCCTAGTAAGTCTAAAGGCCCGTTGAAACAGGCGAAGAAAGCCCGGAACCGAGCGACTAGTGTTTATCCACCCCGGTCGGCCCAGTTGGGTTTGGGAAATCCTAATGGAGAAGCCGGGCCTTCGGGGAGTTCTTCCAACAATGGGAGGAGGGGTATTTTAGATGCGGGTCGAATAAGGGGCGGGCCTCGGGTCACCCTTATGGTTCGGGTACCAACATGGATTCGGGTGGGCAATCGGGTTTCATTTTGGGCGGGCAATCGGGCGGGCAATCGGGCGGGTATTCGGGTGGGTAATCGGGCGGGCAATCGGACGGGTATTCGGGTGGTCATTCGGGTGGGTATTCGGGTGGGCATTCGGGTGGGCCTTCGGATGGACATTCAAGTGGGCATTCGGGTGGGCATTCGGATCCTCAAACGGATATGGGAGAAGGTCCGTCCGGTGCTGCTGTTTCGGGTCCGGGTAAACCTCCCGATTCTGGACCGAATCAATCCGCCCAACCTCATTTGAAGAAGCCTCTTGATCCGCGGATCAAAATCCGGGCACAGTCGGGGCTACCTACTACTGAACCCGATCGGAATGATCTTATGCTGCTGGAAGGTGCTTCCTCATGTAACACTAATTCTCTATCTTTATGAGTCCATCGGTGATGGTTTGGAATTGTAGGGGGGCAGCCTCTACCGCCTTTTGGTTATATCTAAAAGATTTAGTTCTTTCTTATAAGCCTAATATTCTGGTTTTAGTTGAAACTCGTATTCATAGTGATAGAGCTCGTACCTTTTTAAACCAATTGCATTTTGTTGATCCGATTGCGATGAAGGCGGTTGGATTTACTTGGGGTATTTGGATTTTTTGGGACTCCTCTATTAAGGGGTTGGAAGTGTTGGACTGTTGGGACCAATGTGTGACGGTTGCTGTTAATGAGGGGCAGTATGTGAACTGGATTTTTTCTACTGTATATGCTTCGCCTAACGGAATTCTTCGGGAGGATTTGTGGTGTTACTTGACTAGGTTGGGGAGCACCGTTAAATCACCTTGGCTTCTTGCCGGTGATTTCAACCAGATTCTCGAGCCGTCCGAGAAGTTGGGAGGTAGGAGAGCCACCTGGCATCAGATTGAATTTATGGGCACCTTCATAGCCGAGTGTGGTCTAGTCGATTTGGGATTCTCGGGCCCCAAATTCACATAGACTAATAATCGGTCGGGCCTCAACAGAATTCGGGAAAGATCGGATCGGGCTATTTGTAATTCAGCTTGGAGATTGAGATTTTCAGCGCACTCGGTCAAGCATCTAGCTCGCCTCCATTCCCGATCATCTCCCTATCCTCCTCTCGGCTCACCGGGATTTGGGGCCGACCACGGATAGGCATACCAAATTTAGGATTCGGGACATGTGGTTCCGACATCCTACCTTTGAACCATTGATTTCCGAGTTATGGCCGACGGGCGAGGGGGATTTCCAGCAATGCCTCAAGATGTTGTTTTATAACTTACAATGGTGGAATATGCAAGTTTTTGGTAACATTTTCTTTCGGAAGGCGAGGTGTCGGGCTAGGGTGGCGGGGATCCAACGGCGTCCGTGTCATCAATCGGCCTATCTTGAGAAACTTGAAGGGGAAATGATGGAGGAACCGAATGAAATTTAACTCAAGAACATATGTTCCGGAAGCGGAAAGTAGGAGCAAGACGGCTTCAAGGGGGTGAACAGAATACGAGATATTTTCATCGGTCCGCCGTTATCCGGAGGGCACGGGGTCGGTTCGTTCGGTTAAAGGATGATATGGGAGTTCGGCGGTCGGATCCGCCGGTTCCGGAGCAAATGGCTACCGACTTCTACACTTCTCTTTATACGGGGACCCCCAACGACCAAGTGAGATCTGCTAATCGGACCTTTCCAAATCTTAGTCGCGGCGACTTGAGACGGCTTAATAGAGGGGTCACGGAGTTAGAGATCAAAGGGGCCCTTTTTCGGATGGATGGGAGGAAAGCTCCCGGGCCCGATGGGATTACAGCCGGGTTCCTTCGGAAATTCTGGCATGTTGTGGGGGAGTCGGTCATTACCTTTGTTCAAAGGGCGTTCCTAACGGCTTCCTTCCCGCCGGATATGAATAAGACCTTAATAAGTCTTATTCCGAAACAAGAGGCCCCGGAAAACCTTACTCGGTTTAGACCTATCTCTCTTTGTAACGTAATTGTTAAGATTATATCCAAGGTGATCGCGAATAGATTGAAACCATTGACGGCTCCCCTTACGGCTCCTAACCAAAGCGGTTTTGTTCCTTCTCGCCAAGCTGCGGATAATATCGTCATTGTGCGGGAACTAGTGCATTCTTTGCGGAAAAGGAAAGGGAAGAGTGGTGGCATGATTGCTAAGATCGATTTGGAGAAAGTGTATGATAGGGTCGGCCGGAGTTTTTTGGAACAAATTCTTCGGGTTGTCGGCTTCTCTACCCCTATGGTGGATCTTATCATGTTTTGTATCTCCTCTGCTAGTTTGTCCGTGTTGTGGAATGGGAAAGTGTTACGGGAGTTTAAACCTTCTAGGGGTTTGAGGCAAGGAGATCCTCTCTCCCCCTACCTCTATTGTCCTATGTATGGAGGTTCTTGGTCAACGGATCCATCGTGCGGTTGATACGGGCCAATGGAAGACGGTGAGCTTATCTCGCACCTGCCCCCGGGTATCCCATGTCTTCTTTGCGGATGATCTTCTTTTGTTTGGCGCCGCCACAGTCACTCAAGCCCGCGTTATTGAAGAAATCTTGTCCGATTTTTGTACACCGTCCGGCCAAAATGTGAATATTTGCAAATCTAAGCTCCGGTTATCTCCGAATGTTGGCCCTCGGGCGGCTGCCGTGCCGAGTCAAAGAGTTGGTACGCCTCTTACCTCCAATCTCGGGTCATACTTGGGAGTTCCTATTCATCACGATCGGGTGCAAAAGCGAACCTTTGGTTACTTGATAGATAAGGTGAAGAGGAAACTGTCCAGTTGGAAGGCGAAGAAGCCGTCCCGGGGAGCAAAGACCTTGCCGATCAACGGTGTGACTTCTGCGATTCCCCTATACAGTATGCAAACTACAGCAATACCAATTGGGGTGCTTGATGAGCCGGAGCGGGTGAATAGACGATTTTTGTGGTGCTCTTGGGACGAGACCCGTCCCTGCAGCCCGGTTGCTTGGCCTATTGTCTGCCAGCCGAGAGCTCGAGGGGGACCGGGGTTCGAAGTCTTCGGTTTTCCAACCTTATCGCACTCTCAAGACTCCGTTGGAGGGCCTTACAAAATCCACATTCCTTGTGGGTTCGTATTCTTATAGCTAAATACGGGGCTTTGGATGCGCATGCTCCTAGCCGCAGACGTCCAACGTGTTCTCATACTTGGAAGAGTATTCTACAGGGGCTGGAGTTGATGCGGGAGGGGCTGATATTTTCCACGGGTCCCTCTGCTGGTGCTGTTTGTCCAAGGTGGCGTTTCACTCAAGCCGGGCGGTTCACCTCGGCATCTCTGTGGACTCATCTGCTGCCCGCCCAATCTTACCCAACTACCAGAAATGGAGTCGAATCCGGAAATTTAGAGGGCCTTCCAACCCCTCCTTTGTCCCGTGGTTAGCCACTCATGATAGGTTGCCGACCGCACAACACCTCTACCGCCGCCATGCTATTGCATCGGAGCGCCGTTCCTTATGCGGGGCGGCCGTGGAGGACGGGTTACACGTCTTGCGGGATTGTTCGAGGCCGAGACAAACCCGGGAATTTTTATTGCCTTGTACCGCTAGTCAAGTGTTTTGGAATTGTAGTTCTTTAGATGATCGGCTTGAGTTCAATTTGAACGGACCACGAGATTCCTTTGTTCACATTCCTCGTTGGTCCTATATTTTTAGAGAGGCCGTCCACTCCTTTTGGAGAGTTCGCAACTTAGAAATCTTTCGGGACGGGAAGGTCCGTCCGAAGCCCGTTATTTTTGCTAGGTTGATCCTAGAAAGAGTTTTTAAGTTACTATCCGCTTGGGGTGAGGATGCCTCCCCGTAAGCCGATATTGTTAGTTAGGACTCTCTTCTTTGTACAGGTTATACCCGATTTCTCCTTTATATATACAGATCCCGGTTTTAAACAAAAAAAAAAAAGAATCCTAAATAAAAATTAAAAAAAAAAATCAAACTGAAGTGCAGATTCATCTCATCTCATCTCATCTATGAGTATTTTTTTTTTTTTAGGCTAAAACAGTAAAGACAAAGCAAAGAAAGCAGAAAAAAGAAAAAACCCACATCAACCCCCTGCTGCCAGAAAAAAGAAAAACCCACATAAGGAAAAATTGAAATTTCTTACCCGAAAATATATGGTGGCGGAAGGAGAGACTGCTGCAGTTCAATGGAGCTTCAAGGAGGCTTCAATAACTTCAATGGCTTCAATGGTGGGTAGAAGAAATGAGGGAAAAAGAAGGAGAGGAGAAACCGAGAGGAATGAGAGAATGGAGAGAGGAAAGGGAGGGTAGGGTTTTTGCTTATTAAAAAAAAAAAATTAATTTTTTTTATTATATTGCATTTCACAAATACAATATAGAAACTTATATTGCATTTGTCAAACACAATATAGTTTTTGAACTATATTGCATTAGTCAAATGCAACATAGTTTCTATCTTGCATTTGTCTAATGCAATAAGGTCATTTTCACACAAGTTTTAAAAAAAGGGCCAAACACAAAATTTTCTTGAAAAAGTGGGTCGTTTTAATCAATAATCCGATTTTCACACGTAAAATCTGTAGTACTTGATTCAGTGCGGTACGGAGCACATCATTCCAATGTTTCTCAATCCCACGTGGCATGGGTGAACACTCCTATTGGTTCGACCATCGTCACTTGCATGAAACTACCGACCTTCGCTTTATTACACAGTTTTTAAGCTCCCACTTCTCCACGCGCTCCCTACAACGTCATTTTTAGCCACCGCCCTCAGCAGCCACGTAGATTATTTGGATAATTATGAATTAAAAAAAAAGATATATATAATCAATCATCTATTTTTAATTAAAATAATCATTTAAGAAGTTTTAACCAAAATAATCATTTAAAAATTATAAATTAATAAAAAATGTGATGTATTAATTAAATAATCATATAATATAATATTCATTGTGTGATTATTTTGATTCTAACATTTTGATAATATTACACTAATTTTGAAATATGGGTAAATGTAGAATTTAAAAAATGTGCTAAAATAGTAAAAAATCCTCTCAAAAGTTGGTGCTTTTTTTCTCCTCCACCAATAGTTTAAGTTAATGTTTTATATTTCGAGGAATTATTTTTTTAATCTCTACTTAACTTATATTATTTTTATTTTAAATAATTATTTCACTTATAAAAAAAAAAAATATCTCTCAAAAGTAATTGAAGGCGCGTGCAATACAACGATGATATCTATGAGAGTGAGAAATATTCATACCCCAAAAACTAAAACAATATCTCATTACCGGGTACGGTCGTCGCCATCTGTTTTTATGACCGTGTTCGTTTTTGAATGCGATAGTTGAAGAAAGACTTTTAGGAAATTCGTAATCAAAGGCTTTATATGCAAGTTCCTGGGGGACCCTAAAAATTGTCTCAGCTCTTTCAAGGTTTTCGTCGATTATTTTGCTGTCTTTTCATTTTTGGAATCAGACTCCTGTATAACTTGGTTGTGATGGTGGAAGGTGAGGTCGGAAAGCAGAAGAAGAATGGGGAGAAGGATCAGAAGCAGGGAAGAAGAAAACGGTGGAAATGGAATTCCGCTGCCATTGGGGCTGTGTTGGTGGTATTATTTGGAATGGCAATCACATCAATGTACAGCCAGCATCAGAAGTCCTGTCCCTGTTCTCAGGTTCTGATTTTCTCTCTGCTTTTCTTCTTTCTGGAGAATTTTCCATTTATAAACATTTCTTTTTCCTTTTTAGCTTGTTTCCGTTTGTTTGCTATTTTTCAGATTACACATTTTTGGGCAATTGGTGAAAGATTCTGGTTGGAAATGAAACAAAAAATAAAATAAAATTATTAGGGTTATTGTTATGTTTTAAATTTATAACCTTTCTGTTCAGAAATGGATGGTAATTATAGTTCATTCAAAATGATGAATGCTGCGGAAATAGTTATAGGTTCACTTACTACATTGTCCCATCAAAGGTTCTCGAGATAACTTGGTAATTGAACTAGCTAACAATATGCCAATTGGTTCTGGATTGTATGTGTATAGTCTGACCATTCAAAGGATTTATAATTTGATTTTGCATTACCGACAGCCATTCTGTATTAGTAATAGCTTCTTCTATGTTGTCTTTGGAGTGTTTACTTCATGTCTTTGTGCCTTTACTGTTCATAATTGCTCTAAACGTTGTAAGTTTGTTAATGTTTCGTTAGTAATCCTTCAATCTACAGAATTTATGTCACATTTACTATAATAGTACTTTGTTCTCATAGGATTTGACTACCAAATTCCAATCAGTTTGAAGTTAATATCTTGGTTAGTGTATGTTTAAAAAGAAGCATACATGAACTAGTAGCTGAAGATGCTAGTTCTCTGAATGCTTTTGAAGGCTAATTATCCTTCATGGGTAGGTTGATGGGACAGTACCTGATAAAGGCCTTCCATTTTCTTTCTAATCCAGCAACATGTAGTAAATTAGTTGATGTTTTGGTTTTTGAAACAGCAAATCACGTAATGATCTTGTCAAGGCATGATAATCTTATACTTTAAACATCAGTTGCTACAGATGAATTCTTATGTAGAAACAGGTAATGCCCTGGACATGTTTTACAAACCAGCCATTTTGTTGATGAAACTAGAATATCCCAGTCTTTTTCTGCACAAATTGGTGAGCTTAGTGTTATAGGCGCTTTTACATTAAATAGTTGTATGATTGACTTTAGGTGTCCTGTTTATTAGCATGCTGCAAAGTTTATGATGTTATTATGAATGAAAAATTCCTGTAAAAAATTGCATGCCAAAAATCCGTCTTTGGATAATTTTCCTAGTCTTCAAGATATTTACAGATGTATTCTTTATAAACCAAACCTTGTTTTCTTTTTTGAAGAATATTCTACAACAATTTGCTTTAATTTATGCGTAGTAAGTGATTGTTATTTTTTGTTCCTTGTTTGGGTGCAGGACTCTAGGAAATACACGGGCATTGTTGAAGACTGCTGTTGTGATTACGAGACAGTAGACAATATTAATAATGCAGTCCTGCATCCTCTACTTCAAGAGTTGGTTAAAACACCATTCTTCCGATACTTTAAGGTATGGAACAAATTTCTGTTGTCTAAAAGTAATACTTGTATAGTGGTCTAAAAGTGGTTTCCCTGGTTCATTGCACGTTTTCCTAAACTAAATTATTTCTAGTTTCCAACTTCTCTGCCTATATATGTGATCTCGTTGGCAAAGGTAGCCAAATTATTGACCAACTCCTCAAAGAGAAGTATCTATTATTATCATTCGAATCAAACACAATCATTTCCTAACTGAAACATTATATATGGATTTAATGCCAATTGATGCAATACATGTTGTTTACAAGGATGTTTCCATGAACTGCTGACTACATCATGCCTGTTATGATTTAACATTTTTGGCCATCCTCAATGAACTTTGATGAGAAATACTGGGTGAATTAGAAAAAATGTGGATTCTTAAGCTCTGTAAACTTTCAAATATTTGGTCTGTGCAGAGTACCTGCTGTTGATGTTATTGATTGTGTCGATCCTTGTTCATGTAAAATAAGGGTCTATTTCTCGCCTTTGATTTGATTTCTGCTATTTCTGTCCATTATGTGCTTGATGAACTGAATAATAGAAGCATTGTCTTTGTAAAATGGCATGGGTCAGGACTGAAGTTTAGCTTAGATTCGAAAACTTTTGATAGCATTAGGCTGATATTTCTTGCTGTAATTTTCAAAATGTAACTTTCAACCCCAGAGTTGCTGATAGATTATCCTTTTCTCATGGTTGTTTCAATATAAAGCTCTAAAAGTTTTGGGGGTAATAGAAATGTATTTTTCTTTTACTTTTGTGAGAAGGGTTTATCTTGATCCTCTATCGTCATAAAATATCTGAAGCCTAACATTTTAAGCACTTGCAGGTTAAGCTATGGTGTGACTGCCCCTTCTGGCCAGATGATGGTATGTGCAAGCTCCGTGATTGCAGCGTATGTGAGTGTCCAGAAAATGAATTTCCAGAGACTTTTAAGCATATATTCAAACGCGGTCTTCCACCTGATGATTTGAAATGTCAAGAAGGGAAACCACAGTCAACTGTTGATCGCACACTGGACTCTAAGGCTTTCAGGGGTTGGATAGTAGTAGACAACCCATGGACTTATGATGATGAGACTGATAATAGTAAATTTTATATCCTTTTCCTGAAGTCAGCATTACGTGCTTTGCCTGTTTTTTTTTTTTTTGTGCTGCACATGATTCTATCAATTCTGTTACCTTTACCAAACCATAAGATGTTAGAATAATTCATTTACTTTCGTGGGCTAAATTTTGATGTCTTTTATTTTTCACATTATAATTCTGGTAGATTAGTTATAATTTTTTTTTTTTTAATTACTTTTTGCTGTAATTTATCATAGGCTTTTCCTTTTCTTGTAACAAGTAATTTGACAAATTAAACTTTCAGACTCTTGCTTTTGCTTCTAGTATTAAGATTTGTGTTCTTATAAGGGTTGTTTGTGCCGTGTTTTCAGGTTCTTATAACTCAAGTCTTTTTCTCTTTCATTTCGTATCAGTGTTCACGACTGTATCCTCTGTTTCTAGATCTAAAAAATTTTAGTCAGCATGACACCTAATTTTCATTTTATCTGTCAGACTCCAGTTCTTGTGAGATATTTTGTTGAGCTGAAAATATTTATGAATTTGATTTATTTTTCAGGTGAGATGACATATGTAAATCTTCTACTGAACCCGGAACGGTACACTGGATATACTGGGCCATCTGCCAGAAGAATCTGGGATGCCATATATTCTGAAAATTGTCCAAAATGTAAGCAATACTCTCATTTTTCAGTATTAGGTATTTGAGCACTTAATGCGTTTCCTGAAAATATAACTTTTATAGACCTCTTTGATATGATATTTACTTCATTAACATGGAAAAGTGCATAATTCTAAGCATTTCTATCAGTGCTGGGGGTGTATTGTGCAATATGAGGATGCTTACTTCATTGTTAACATGAAATTCAGTACTCTGGCTAGTTTTGGTCCTCCCTATACTGCTATTCGTCATAATGATTAAAATGTGCAAATTACTAGTATTTAAACACAAAGTTTGATTTGTTTCACCCTTTGTATTAGATTCCTCAAAATACATCTTTTTGGTATTACTTTTTTATTCTTTCTTTTGTCTGAGATCAAGAATATAAATGGAGATTGAGAAATTTTAGGAGAAACCAGAAAATTATATTTGATTATATTTCAGCAATAGTTGTATTCCGTTATCGTGATGCACTGTCTACTGCAATTTTGACTGCTATAGTTACATATTTTCCTTTCCTCTTTTCATTCTTTATTTTGGAACAGATGCATCAGGGGAGATGTGTCAAGAGAAAAAAGTTTTATACAAATTGATATCTGGACTTCACGCTTCAATTTCAATACATATAGCATCAGACTACCTGCTTGACGAAAAAACAGATCAGGTTTGCTGTGTCTTAGTGCTTTTGCTATACTCCTTGGTTCTTCCTGTTTGTTATAGAATTACATTTCCACTCAGGAAAGTAGAACCTTGGTATTTCGCTTCTATTAATCTGATAATTTCTTGCACTTTCAGTGGGGTCAAAACCTTGAATTGTTCTATGATCGCGTTTTGAGATATCCTGAACGTGTCAGAAACTTGTATTTCACGTTTCTCTTTGTTCTTCGAGCTGTGACAAAGGTAAGTAAACATTTTTATATTTCCTTTCTTTTGGTGACTCCTAGTATATGTCTATTCCTCATTTATGACATTGAGTTTTTCTATGCATCTTACAGGCCACAAATTACTTGGAGCAGGCTGAATATGACACTGGCAACCATGATGATGACCTAAAAGCACAGTCCCTGGTTCGCCAGGTACTTTACAATCCAAAACTGCGGGCAGCATGTCCACTTCCCTTTGATGAAGCTAAGTTGTGGCAAGGACAAAGTGGACCTGAACTGAAGCAGCAGATTCAAAAGCAATTCAGAAACATTAGGTATTTATTCTTTGCCTTGTGTTATTTTGGTTTCACTGCTATCACAAAAAGAAAAAGAAATGCATTATGTATTCTGGGGGTAGTAGTCAGGAGTAAATCTGTGATTTCACAATTGCAAAGACTATTCTATAGGCAAAGAAAATGATACTTCTACAAGAGAATGCCACCTCCTAGTTATCTTGAATGATATCGTCTTTAAGGTTGCTTGACTTTCTTTTCACCTATTGTCTAATTTTTCTCAATACCTGCTGAAAACTTTTGCCTTTTATTGTTTTTCCTTCAATTGTCCGACAATATATGCATGCGCCAAGAACTAATCAGTTTTCAACTTGCAGTGCCCTGATGGATTGTGTTGGCTGTGAGAAATGTCGACTTTGGGGAAAGCTTCAAGTTCTAGGTCTTGGAACTGCCCTCAAAATTCTGTTCTCTGTTGATGACCAAAGCCACTTGGACCAAACAGTAAGTATCTGATGTGAACTCTTTCTGGTGTTGCCTTGTAGGATTGAACTAGTGTTAACTGTGTCTCTAACTTTACTTTCTCTCTTTTCCGCTTAGCAGCTACAGTTACAAAGAAACGAAGTAATTGCTCTGGTAAACTTGCTGAATCGGCTATCAGAATCTGTTAATTTTGTCCATAAAATGAGCCCTTTGGTAGAGAAGAAGATGGAGAACCCCCTTTCTGAACCTCTTGCAGAAGGTATTAGCTCATGGCAAAGAATTTGGGAAGCAACAGGAGGACGATTTTGGTATGTTACAGTACCCTGCTTTATTATTATTTGTCTGATTTCAGTTGCCACAATTTCTAACCATTCATCCACTTTTGAACGATTCCCTGTCATCTCATAACCATCTTTCTTTAAGTAGGCTGCTAGAGCTTTATTTCAATTAATATACTTTAAACAAAATCTCTTCTCACTTCTTTAAAAAAAAAAAAAAAAAAATTTCCCTCTGCAGGTTGAAGAGTCTCCGAGCATAGTTTAGAAACTTCGGATGTCATCTCCAAACAAGATATATTTTTTGCAGAAAAGATAATGTAAAGTGTCGATTCCATCTAACTCCACTTGTTGGATGAGTTCTTGAAAGAACTAAAGTTGTAAAGGAGAAAAATGTACACATCGATACATTTATGGATGAGCACTATGTTGAGAAATTCGGAAGGCAGACCTTGTAAATTCTGAATCTAGTAGTGCACTTTTGCACAAAAAAAAGAGTCCCTTTTTTTATTCTGGCACATGTGCTTTTGGGATTCCCTTTATAGCCTTTTTTTTTTAAATTAGTGGATTTAGTCTATTAAATTTGTATTTGTATTTTCATATGTTTTATCAATGGTTCGTAATTTAATTAAGTTTTATAAGTACGTAATAATTTTCTGAGCAACAAATGACCCCCCTCCCAAAAAAAAAAAAAAAAAATAGACGAATTTGTCAAATATAAATTGTCAATCTTTTCGTAAATTATTATAATTATTATTAATTATTAAATATAGTCTTCAATCTTTTTTTCCTTTAACTACTTTGATACTTATAATATTTTTTTTTTTGGCTCCCCCTTTAAATTTATTCACATTTTTATCCTATTTATACTATTTAATAAAAAACACCAAAAAGTGAATAAAATTTAGAAATAAAAATAGTTGAGAACCTAAATTATAAAAGACCACAATTTGAATTCACGTCAAGCTTCACATAAGATGATGGACAACTGACTTACAAAAAAAAAAAAAAAAAAAAAAAAAATCTCAGCAGTTATATATTTGTCTGTGTCAGAAGATGCAAATACAATAAACGCAGATGAAAGCATCATCATGAAAACAGGAAAACAAACATACAGCAGAATCATAATTCATAGAACAGTTCTTGGAGCAGCTGTTCCAATATTCCAGCCTCTCTCCTTTTCTCTCTTACTTTCTTTAAGCTGTGTTTCCTTTGTTACTCTCCTTGCACTGCTTAAAACTCTATGAGCCATTATTTTCCCTCTACTTCCTATAGAAACTCTAACTTTTTCCATTCCCACATTCACACCAATCCTTCTGATATGCTGCTGCAGCAGCATTGGAGACCTCTTTTGAGTTTTCTTTTGGAGGCTTTTTCTCAACAGACGACAGCTGCTGCTTGCTTTCTTACTTCCCATACCATCATCATATACTTTAGGACTTTCCGTAGTTTCAGAAGCAGCTTGAATTGGTGGTGCTGATGCCAGGGGCAAGAATGAAGAAGGCAGCAGCTTGGTTGCTGTTGTTGCTGTTGTCACTGGTACAAGACTTGGCAAAGGAATCAGAGAATTGCGTCGAGGAAGTTGGGAAGCTGGTATCCTTTGTGCACCTGGGCAAATAGAAGCTCTCCCTGTTCTCTTAGGAGGAGGAGGTATCATCTGCTGTAATTGCTCAGCCATCTCAGGGTCATTTTCTTTCTCCATGAACTCTTTGTGCTTGGTAAATCCTCCTTCTGAGGAAGGAATAACTGAAGGGAATTTATTATAGTTGTTCTCAGAAAGTGGGCGAGTAATGTTTACTTGGTTAACAGCAGCAAAGGTCCTGGTAGAAGAGGAACCCATTGTTGTAGTTGAAAGTACTGGCCTTCTGGGAGCACAGTTTTCCTCATCTTCTTGTTCTCTCATGTACTGTTGTTGTTCAGCTATTTTAGTGTCAACGTGCTGCCTTGCTAGCTTTCTCTCAACCAGAAGCTGGGATTCCAGTTCTTTTATCTACAAATTTGTTAAGTCATTTTGATCAGTAGTAAAACAAGAGACGTTGTTTTCATCCGCAAATTTCTTTAATCTCTAAGAAAAAACCAAGGAATACCATAAAAAATTACCTTGTCTTGCAGGTTTTTGTTTCTGATATCCTTCTCCTTAATCCTTATATCCAAGCCATGAATGGTATCCTCCAGCCTCTTAACCTGGAAGTCTTTGTTCTTCATCTCTTGTTTTGTCTTTTCAACCTAACAAGTGAAGAGAAAAAAGAATTTCCTTGTAATGGAATACATATTTAGGGGAAACAAAGAAAATAAAAATAATGCTCTTTCAGTACCATTTGTTTGCATTTCAAGAGCTCAGTGCTTTCTACTTGCTTCTTTACAGGACCTAATTCAATTCCTCGAACTCTGCTTGCAAAGTTTAGAGAGCAAAGAGTCTCACTCAGGTCATTTTCATTGGGACTAATCTGTACAAACATCAGCGTCTTGGAATCTCCTCCTGCCAAGTAAATTAGTTATAGCATAAATGATGGTTAATTGTTATCTTGTTTTTAATAGTCGAACAATGATAATGAAAAAATACCGAGAGAGTCTTGAAGCAAATGAGTGAGCTTGGAGTTCCTAAAAATAGGCCAAGAAAGGAAAATGATGAGAGAACAAATACTTTAGAAACAGTTCACCATTTGCATGAAGTATATGTGTATATGTAGTTGATACCTGAAAGGGATATGTGGGCTTTTATTAGCAAGAGCTGATATCACGTCTCCAAGTGCAGACAGTGATCTGTTGATATTTTGAGTTTCTTTTAACCGTTCACCCTGTACTTCTGCTTTTGCAATCCTTTCACTTCCAGCTAGGTCAATCAGCCATAGTTTACTTCTTGTGCTTTCTCCATTCAGTAAGTTTTCTCCTTTCACCATCACACAATGAATGCTGCAAATACAAGGAATATGATGCAAGGTCTTCTTAGCACCAAATAGAGTTTACTCTTTACTTCAAACGATGTAATAATAATAG
Source organism: Cynanchum wilfordii (assembly GCA_025388415.1). Lineage (NCBI taxonomy): Eukaryota > Viridiplantae > Streptophyta > Magnoliopsida > Gentianales > Apocynaceae > Cynanchum > Cynanchum wilfordii. The sequence continues at coordinate 1,455 of JAHSUH010000888.1, read as the reverse complement.
AATAGGAAAACCAACCAATGTGATCGGCTACTATGCTCATTAGAACTAGTTGATCCAACTGCCCTTCCTTTGCTACCAGTTTGTAAGACTTCCCATACCTCTTTCATATTGTTCACATGAGCTTCAACTAATCCTGGAACATGATGTATTCCTTCACTTACTTGCTTTATTTCCAGCCTGCACAAGAAATCACTAATGATGCAATCTGAAACTCTACATTATAAATTTTCTCTCTCTTTTTTCTTCCTTTTTAATTGTTCTTCCTATTTCTTCAAGTACAGCTTTTCGCATCACATATTGTATCAGCTTGACCTTTCACATGTGAAGACAATATAAAAGATGTCCAAAATAAGGAATTCTTTTTGATATATAAAAAGATAGAATACAGAATGAACCTTCAAAATGACCATGTAAAAAAATTAATATTCAAATTGAAACAAGAACTAAGCACTCTAAGTTACCTCTTGGTAGCAAGTCCTGGTTGTGATTCACAAACTAGTAAATCTCTTATCTGCTCATTGTAGACTTCCAATACACTCACAGATACATCATACTGAAAAGTGTTTTTACGCTCCTCAATTATGCAGAATAACATATCCAAAGTTCTATAGTTCACCCCACGGGCCTCATCTGTACCCTCCATTGTAAAAGTTTTCCCAGTCCCAGTTTGTCCATAAGCAAAAATACACACATTATATCCATCCAGGACTGAGGTAGCAAATGGAGCTGTATCCTCAAAGACATCATCTATTTCAACAAACAACCATGAAACATTAGACAGAGCATTGAGACCAACACATATCATGAGCATAAGATGCATGCAATATTTGTGGCTCTACCTTGTCTTGCCTGGGGACTAAAGACAGCATCAAACTTAAAAGTTTTCTTTGGTATCCCAGTAGATTTTATTGTAATTTCCCCATCTTTGGAAGCTTCAAAATCTATTGGCACTGAAGATCCTTCAGCAATTTCTTCGTTGTTCAAGGGCCTACAACGACAAAAGACTCGAATATTTCCTGAAAAGTGAACATTTCTGAAGATGAGCATTACTTGTCCAACTGATTTAAAACTCTACCTCATAGGTAAAGTTATGTCTTACCTTTCAACTCCAGTACCTTGTTGTAGAGTTCCTTCTGCTCTTTTGCACCTTTGTTAAATTTGGTTTTGAGATCCTCATGTAACTGTAGATGTTCTTTCACTATCAAGAGAAATTTATAATCAGAAAAAGTAGTAGGTCTTAAATTATAACCTAAGATATATTTATTGGAGTAAATGGTTACATTTAGATTGAATTACAGAGTTTATGTCATTTATATCCTCTATGCACTTTTTGTAGGATGAAGCCTCTTCAGCAAGCTTGATCTGATCCATTTTTAGAATCTGTAAAAAAAGTGAATTTCCAAAGCAGATGAGAAACCATCCATAGGAATAAGGATACTGAATAAAAATATTTGA